>JAOWBN010034270.1:0-10182 GCA_028565015.1 Pinguicula moranensis | reverse complement strand
TAATAGCTATTGGAACTTGCACTGCTCTATGTTCATCATTGTTGGGATCTCTCCTTCCTCAGGTAACTGATATTAGTACCTGCAAAATAACAGATGCAGGCTCGAAAAATAACAGAACTTTACCTTTTCTTTGTTGCATGCTTCTGTGATGGAAGACAGAAATTAATGCCTGCAGCCCATGCTCAAGTTAAATTTTATGCTCTCGTTAGGTTTGCAATTTTAATTGTATCTGCACCAACCAACTGAGAAAATGCAGATTATGATTTGAGCACATCGCTTTGTTTTAAAGTACTAAGGATGATGATTAAAAAGTAACCCTTTTGTTTCTATTTTCATAACGCAGTCGCGAATATTAATGGCAATGGCTAGAGATGGATTGCTCCCGTCATTCTTTTCGGATGTCGACAGAAACACTCATGTTCCTGTGAAGAGCACACTTGTGACTGGACTACTTGCTGGGGCCCTGGCATTCTTCATGGATGTCGATCAGTTGTCGGGATTGGTATGCTGCTTTGCATTCATCTTTTCTTTTGAATTTTTTGCCATTTCAAGGTGTAGTCTAAGTTATGATTTCGTCTGGTGGTAAAATCACAAGTGTTACAAGTACTTATGATTTTACCCTAATCTGGTAAAATCACTCCATACAAGTAGTTGCGATTTTACAAGATATTTTTGCAAAGAGCTAGGAATTTGTTAGTTTTCTTATTTGGAAGTTATTTTTGCAACGCCATGATATGTAACTGAACTTACAGGTTAGTTTGGGAACCCTTCTGGCATTTACAATGGTGGCAATCTCTGTGCTGATTCTGAGATATGTTCCACCGGACAAAGTTCCACTTCCGTCATTCTTCCAGGAAGCCATAGATTCAGTTTCTTTAAAGCATAAAATCAGTTTCGGTCCTGGAAATATACTCCCTGAAACCACAGAAGGCCTTGCTTTGACGTCAGAAACTAGTCCACTTCTAGTCGAGAGAGAGGCACTCGATAGTCATCATCCTATGGGGAAAGTCGTCAGATACTGGAATGGTAAGTGTTTCTGGTTCTCAAAATTTTAGTACTTTTGCAGTCACTTCTACGTTCTTTTGTTACCGCCAATAAGTTTTGAAATAACACCCGATACAGGATGGAGAACTTAAGTCTCTGACTCTTCTTCTTCTTCTTCTCTGAAGACCGATTTCCCAAAATGAAGACTTGTTGCATCATGCTTCTGATGCTTTTTTATCTTTCAATTTTGCAGTTTCTATAGATAAATTGAACAGGAGGAAGATTGCTGGATGGGCGATTGCAGATACGTGTTTTGGCGTGGTTGTCCTAACGTCAGCCAGCTCAAGTTTGATCCTCTCCGGGTATAGTTCTGGTTAATTAACTATCACATCTTGTGTCAATAATTCAAGTTGAGTGTAGCATTCTCCTACCATTATTTGATTGTGCAGTGTTCCAATAAACTTTTTTCTAAACCAAATATCTAAACCCATACCAGCACTCTTCGATCGGTGCTTTGTGGAATCGGTGGCATTCTCCTTCTGTCTGGTCTGGTATTACTAACTTCTATAGACCAAGATGACACAAGGCATAATTTTGGGCACGCAGGAGGTATGTGAACTTGAGTGCACAATATATTGCCAATAAATCATCTAGTCGAATTTTTATCTTGCAGCAAGCACCATTGCCACTTAAATATCGTACGTAACATGTAAAATATCCTTGTATACATCTAAGGATCCCATTTTCTCTTTCAGGTTTCTTGTGCCCCTTTGTTCCATTGCTACCCGTTGCCTGCATTCTCGTCAACGTCTACTTGTTAGTTAACCTCAGGTGAGTATCCAGATCAGCTTCTTCATTAGAACGTAATGAAAGTAATGAAATGACTCTTAAAAGATCATGTCCGAATCATTGTTTCTTCCATCTGAGGAGTGATATATACAGATGCATGCTTCCATGTTTTGCAGTGCTAGTACTTGGACACTAGTATCAATTTGGCTGGCAATAGCGTTACTTGTATACCTCCTCTTCAGCCGAAAGCACAGCGTTCTACGATACGCAGTGTATGTTCCCTTGGCTCATGTTGATGAAATCTACCAGGCCTCCTTCAGCAGCCTGTCTGAGAAGTGAATCCCAAGTCTGATGTACAAGATACTGTCTCTTCAGCTCTTATATTTGGATGGTCCATTACAACAGTAAATGTGGTATCTTCTCTTGTGCAAATTCGGTAAAACTGATTACAGAAGAGGCAGAAGAAGCTAATGGGACTTGGTTGTGTTGTACTAATACAAATTTCTGTTCAATCTGAAACTGTTTGGAAAACATTGTAAATGGTTTGAGATGGTACTTCAGCTTGTAAATTTAAAAGTGTATGTGTACTTTTAAATTCTTTGAGCCCATGACTGGGGGCCAAGAACTAAGGTTAGTCTTACAATTTCGAGCTTTACTCGTCTATGTGAAACTAGTGTTTTGCAGGAATTCTGAGGATTTGTCGGCAAAAAATAGTTCCAAACATTATGTATATCCCCACAAAAATCCATATATTATGGGTGGGCTGGAAGTAGGATTTGGGAGCTAAATGGGAAGTGATATAGCGCAAGAATTCTATTGCAAGAATGATGAATTCCACCTGTTAAATACCAAATAGATAATTGTGATTGGTATTTAACACTGGGGATTGATGTTTAACAAGCGGGTTCATTATTCTTGTGAATTCTTGCGATATAATTCTTGCTATATCATTTTCCGAGCTAAATACAAACTTTATGGTATCAATTTTAGGGGCCACAATTATTTTGTAAAAAGATTAAATATATATAATAATAATAAATTTTTTCTTCTCTAGATTAACTTTTTAGCTTGTGGGAAGTGATAATGGAGAGCTTGTAATCAAACCAATATTTTCAAAAGTTTTTGAAAAGTTGTTTTTAAGTAGATTTTCAAATGCAATAAGCTATGTTTTGAATAAATTCTAGAATATTTTTAGATTTGTTTAATAAGCTGGAGCCTTGCATAATTGCATTGGCTTTAGAGTTTAGGTTTATGTTTCTGAGCGTAGGCCTGGCCTGAGCCCTGAATTATTTTTCATTATCATTTTTGGGGCACAAATCGGAAAAGGCCTAAAATCTAACAATCGTGTAAATTCGTACCAAACTTCACTGGCTGTCATCTAATTATCTTGAACAAATTAGAATCGCCGCTATCTTCCGCCGGCATGGGCGGCACATCCAGGTTCATGGCGCTCCTCACCCCACCGTTCCCTGTTCTCCGTCCATCCCTCGCCCTTCTTCATCGTCGTCTCTCCTCGCTACCGGCATATCCCCTCCGTCTCCTCAACCTTGCTTCTCCTTCTAAAGCTAGAGGACGAACTTGCCAAATCGTAAAGTCTTACCATTCTCGACTGAGCAATAATTCTTTTGCACTCAACTACGCTGACGCCGCCGTGGAGAAGCATCCTTGGCCGGAGTGGACCCATTTTCTCAGAAATCTGTTGAATGGGCAGGGATTCGCTGCTCCTCAAGATTACAGGCTTCCACCGGAGGATGCTTTCGTTGTGTACGAGGAGGTGCCTGAAGATTTTGTACGGGCCTCCGCCTCTTGCTTAGCTTTCTCTAGGGCCCGACCGGATCTTCTTGGGTTTGTTCCTTTATTAATTTGGATAATGGGCAAAGCGAGCTACAACTTTGATAGTTTACTTGATTCTGTCTCTATACTTCTGTGCTTTCTTTCTTGATTCTGTTTTTCATTTGAAGCGTGAGCCAAAAAAAGATTATAATGGTTTAGGGCGTGTTTTGCTTTAAAGCTTCAATCTTTAATATCCACAGGTTTTTGTTCCATTGGATATTTGTAATTGGAACCAAAAGGTTAATTTTTGAGGTATTAAGGTGCATAATTTGTTGCTTAGAACAGCTCCTCGTCCAGCTTATGTTTGGTTATGTTCAGTTACAGCTTTTAAGCTGATAGTGTCCGTAACCAATTTTCATTGCTTTACAGATACATATTATTAACTGGTAATCGTATTTTAGCCCTGAGTTATGTTGGCTTGATGATTGAATCAGATTGCTTTCAAGGAGGGATATTGAAGCAGTTGTATCAAATGGAACTCCATTTCTGTTTAAGAGTGCCCTTGACACAGCGAGGAGGATGAGGGCATTTCTGGGAACTGATGGTATCAATGTAAGCGAATTGATGTTCTTCATTTTCCCAGCGGAATCTTAATCTTAAGATTTGAAGCACATATATTCTTGGACTTCCACTTATGTTTATGAAAACCGCGAAATGTTGAAATTCTTTTCAACTTTTGTTCCTCTGATGAAGATTAATTTTTGATTTAGGGTGCAGAGTTTGGTGCAGCAAGTACTGTTGATTTAATGAAATACATACTAAGCTATGCAAGCAATCCAACTCTTTCTTCTGAAGGAAATGGACTGTATAGTAGGGAAGTTGTTGATTCATCTGTTCGGAATTTGTTGCGTGAGCTAGATACAGTAAGCTCTGGAGTTTCTGGAGGTAACGTGCCAGCTTCTAGCCAACAGTTTTCGGGTAGAGATGTACAAGCACTGAGACCATTTGGACAAAATGTTCAAATGAAAAGAGGCGATTGGATATGTACCAAGTATGCGTCTCTTCCACTCTTGTTGTGCATGCTTTTTCTTCACTTCTTTGGTTATAGTAGAAAGAAACGCTCGTTACCAAGTTCTCCAGGATATGCTGTTTGAGATAATCCCTAGATACTAGAACAAAAGAATCAAAAGCGATAAACTTTTGATAGCTAGTGCTTGGATATTGCTTATATTTTTCTTGGAGCACTTGCAATCTTGCCAACTTTTTTGTGTATCTAGGTGCAACTTTATGAACTTCGCAAGAAATATGAAATGTCTTGAATGTGAAGAATCCAGACCAAGGAGATTGCTGTCTGGTGGGGAATGGGAATGCCCTCAGTAAGCCATTTTTCGTCTTATGCATATGATTGATGGATTAATTCGTTAAAATTGATGGAAATTTACTGATGCATATGCTATTAATCGTGCTTGGTTGCAGATGTAGTTTCTTTAACTATGGAAGGAATACAATTTGCTTAAGATGTGATTGCAGAAAGCCTGGTGCTCCATTAGTTAACAACAGTAATTCTCAATCTGGCTCAGGGTTTAATGGGGATTACTCCTATAAAAACCACTCTTCTGGAAGCCCGTTAACCGGCGATAGTTATGGCCGTTCATCCTCTATTTCTTCACCACACTATTCCGGTGTTACCTCTGAACAGAATGGTGGAACTGGATTCTCACGCCCGCCATTTCAGACAGTTCCTTCAGATTTTCCATATGGAGGAAGCAGCTACTCCAGTAGCGGTTCAGATACATTTTCTAGCCAAGAACAACAAGAAGTTTCGTTTCAAGAACCTGCCCCATCAGGAGTTATGAATCAAAATATCGGCGAGAATTTTCGCTTCCGAAAAGATTCAGCGAGCCGGATGGATTCTCAGAATCAAGAAAATGAGCAAGCTGAAAAATCCGAAAGATGGTTCAAGAAAATAGCAGAACTGCACAATGTCAAAGACCTACCAAGCGCTGTTTCTGATGAGGACTTCCCCGAGATTATGCCAATGCGCAAAGGAGAAAGCAGGTTTGTTGTTAGTCAGAAGAAAGACAGATCACTTACTTCTCCAAAGTACAAAAGACAGGTAGCAATGGATCAGGCCAACAATGCCAAATTTGTACCCTTTGTTCCGTTCCCACCTGGATACTTTACGAGAAAGGATACAGATCAGTCCACTGCCCAAGATTCAAACATTGCATCTATCAGTGAGAATCCTTCCAACACAATGATGCTAGATACTCAGAAGTCAGAGTACTCGAATCATGGAGTTGCTGATACATTTACTGTTCCAAGATTGGAAACAATGAGGCCAGACAATTCAGGATCCTCTAATGCAAATATTGGTCATGCAAGTGAAGCCTTGAGGGTAGGAAACCAACCAGCTGGCTCAAGTTTGCAAGGTTCCATCACATATCAAACCACAAGCAGTAGCTCTTGGCCTAATGGAAATTCTGCAAGGGCAAGCGAATCAACTGCTGCATCTGGAGGAGCTTCGTTCCAAGCACCCCAAAGCGATAATTTGCGGAAGAGCTTTGAGGGGTCTGCTGTGAAGGAAACTGATCCACTTGACATGTCTGAAGAAGCCAAAGCAGAAAGATGGTTCAAACGCGTAGCACAGATCAAGGACATTTCTGAGCTTAGCCAGATCCCTGATGAAGACTTCCCCTCCATAATGCCCATGCGTAAGGGTGTAAACAGGTTTGTGGTGAGCAAGAGGAAGACCCCCCTTGAGAGGAGGCTGACTTCCCAGCAACATAGAAGAAATCTTCCTGTTATCACCAATGACTCCTGGAAGAGAGAAAATGATAGCAGCTAAAGTTATCTTATTTTAGTATGCGATAGAACAGAGTAATTAACTTCTCTTGTACTGTACCGATGAAATTTTGCTGCAGTTGAAATAAATGACTTTTAAACCACCAAGGAAATGAACATTTCTAGAAGTTTTTCAATAAATTCTCATTAGAGTGACTACGTGTTCAAACAATCACCTTTTACATTTTCTTTACCAACACAAACTAATGACCAATACCTCTCACTCATTTATTATCTCTCAGTTCCATGACGAAATTAACGAGAGTGCCTGCGCCTTTTCCTGGAATTTCAGAACTCTTAATTTCCCTTGTCAGTTTAATTGTGTTCTTCGTGTTAGATATTCTCGATGTTATAATGTGCATGTTCTTCAGAGTAGTCGATGAATTCTTAGAAGGAAAGCCTTCCTCATGCTACTGCTTGGAAAGGGAAAAATGCCCAGAGGAAGAGCAAATTAATGCTCTTGGAATTGAAGGGGAAAATGAACTATCAGAAAGTCTTCATGGGAGGAAGAATTTTATTAGGGAAATGGGGTTGCTGAAAATATCAAGAACAAGGAGTGAGAATGGCTCTGCTTTGGTGGCGAAGGGGAAAAGGTGGTCTGATTGTGGGTGTGAATCATGTGTTTCTTGGATGAACAGGGAAAGTGATTCTAGGCTTCATGTTGTGGTCAGACAAGCAGAACAAGGTACGATGATTTTACTGAAAATTGTTTCGATTGAAAATTTCATGTAAAAAAGGATTAGTTTGTCTTAAATGGAGGATTTGTGAAGGTTTTCATAAGCAAGGTGTGCTTAAATTTTCTTTTATTCTTGTAGCCTGTGTACCTTATAGTTCCATGTTCAATATTTCACCCCCACCCCCACCCATATTTTTTGGACAGTGTAGGGTAGTAGATGAAGTTTAAGAATTAGAAGATGGCATAGGAATCGGTACTAAGATCATCAGCAAAGAAAGTGTTCAGAGATTAAAAGAGGGAACACAAACCTTGAATATGTACATAAAAACTTCTTCATTCGCTCAGCATATTGTGAATGACTTGTGGATGCATATGGCTTGTTGCGAGGGTGCTCGTGTGAGGGTCTGTACTCACTAGGTTATGAGTTCGATTACTAGTATTGGTCAGACAAACAAGAAGATGAAAATGGTATAAAGAAGAGTCATCGGTACTCACTGTTCTCTACAAATAGAGGAGGATGCCATATATATAGATATAATTGGTACAAATTGACGAGTAGCTACAATCCCTTCCTACTTGTTGCGCTACTTCGCTTTTCCTATAAACCTTGATCCCCCATTCTGTTATCTCTGATCTCGACCACTTCAAAGTTGTTGATGTAGTGCTGGTGGTTCTTGAGTTTTCTGCATTAAGCAGAGTTTTGAGTTTTCTTCTTCCTTGTTGTCATCCAAGTTTTTCGCCATTCCTGCATACCCCTTTGCTGATTGGTCGAAGCTCTGTTTGGAATGGGAAAAGCCATTAACTAATTTGGTCTAGTCTTCTCTATATAGACTTGGTTACACTACGCTTTGAAAGGCAAATGGTAGCATTCAAAATCAACTCACTGAAGCTGCATTTGCTTGATGTTTAATCTCCGAATATTGTTGTTCAGTTGATTAAGTTCGATTGCTTATCAATGTACTTCAAATATTTATGGAGTATCACATATGTCATATTAGTCATCAAGAAATTATACAGTCTGTTTGTATTTGCGACTGATATACAGATTTTCTTTTGACAGCTAGGCTGGTGAAAAGTTCTGAAGAAGAACGGAGTCAGAATGTAATATTTATACACGGGTTCCTCTCATCTTCTTCTGTTTGGAAAGAGGTTGTGTTTCCTAATCTATCTGAACATTCAAAGCAAAAGTACAACTTATATGCAGTTGATCTGTTGGGATTTGGACAAAGTCCCAAACCCAGAGACTGTTTGTACACACTACAGGATCATCTAGAAATGATCGAGAAATCGGTTATCAACCCGTTTCAGTTGAAGACATTTCACCTAGTGGCTCACTCCATGGGTTGTTTGATTGCAGTAGCATTAGCTGCAAGACACCCCACGTCTGTTAAATCAATATCATTGGTAGCTCCAGTATGTGCTTCTACTCATAACTTTTGAAAAACTTGATATTTGCAAAATCATCGAATTGCTTGGTTAGTTATTCTGATTTAAATTTCAGCCCTATTTCTCATCTTCAAGAGAAGATGTTGGTGCAGAAGTACTTAATACACTTGCTGCGCGGCGAGTATGGCCACCACTGATGTTTGGCTCGGCGTTCATGTCGTGGTACGAGCACTTAGGGAGGTGCTTCTGCTTCTTCATATGCCGGAACCACAGAACATGGGAATGGATTCTGAAGCTGGTTACAAGGAAGAGGTAAATCTGGTAGAAATCCTTCTCCCCATGCAAGGACTAGTGAATGAATGCCAATGCTCGTATCTATGACCCGGTGAACACACATCTTTACACGTGCACACCTTTTCGAATGCATCCAATCTTATGCAGATGAAGTGGGGAATCTGAAATATTTCATGCCGTTTTTGTCTTCTCCTCCCCCAGGGAACTCCATTTTGTGATTGTAGACATGACGCGCCACACTCACCATTCTGCTTGGCACACGATGCACAATGTCATCTGCGGTACCGCGAGGTTCATGGACAAGTACCTGGAGAACTTGAGGGATACAGGAGTAAGAATTCACGTCCTTCAAGGAACAAAAGATCAAGTGGTGCCAGTTGAATGCAGCTTCAACATGAAGATGAAGGTACCAGAAATGGAACTGGAAACAATAGTTGATGGTGATCATAATAGCGTTATTCTCGGTAGAAAAAAGGAGTTCACCAGAAATCTCGAAAACTTGTGGGGTTCTGCTGGGTAGAAAAAGTGAAAAACAGTTGGTGCTTATGATCAACTATATGTTCGTATTCGTATAATGAAATTGGAATTTTAGAATGAAATGAGTAATTTTTAAGATGAAAAATGCGAAATTTGATTGTCCTGGGCAGGGGGCCTCGCCACCACCCCATCCCCTAAACGAAAATTGAAATGTAATTTTTAAAACAATATTTTTAGTGTAATTTCATCCCCTTCATTCTTCCAAATGTGTCTCAGTCCAAACTAAAATTATACCTCCGTCCCAAAATCTGAAGATTTACCAGATCAGGCACCTCCGGGGCGTGGAGTCATGGGATTAAATTAAATCTGATTCAAACCGAATTAAAAGAAACCAAATTCGGTTTCTATATATTACCTCATATACCTATTATATTAGCTATGATGAATCCTTTACGGTCCAAGCATAAAGTGCCATATATACCAGTTATACAGCCTCCACCCCAATACTGTAGATCCAGCATCATTCTCTATCTATTCATATGAAAGAGTGGCATCGTAAGGGTTTAGGGTTGATGATGATTAATATTATCATTATGCTTGGGTCGAGGACTTGAGTCCCATCGCAGGAAAGTTTCGGTCTATTTGCCTTTACATAGGACATACTGATAAGCTAGAAAATTGGGTAAATTGTTGTGTATTGTATTGATGACTATTACAATGAATATATAGAACTTTTCTCTAGTTTAATTAGGGAAGAAATCATGGTATAAGGAAGGAATCCCTATAATTAAGGATTTCTATTCCTTTTACAATTATGGTATGATTTCTTCCCCTTTTTATTCTAACAGTAGTTTGGTGTGGCATATTCCTAATATTGCCTAGGAATAAAATAGTATTTTTCTAAAATGAAAAAAAATAGTGTTGGGTAATTTCCAGCAGCGCTTGTTGTTGGATGCTAT
>JAOWBN010034259.1:0-10183 GCA_028565015.1 Pinguicula moranensis | reverse complement strand
TGTCCTTGTTTGGTGTGTTTATGACCGTTGATAAAGAATGATCGAATGGTTACAAATGTGTTCAAACAAACACATTTGGGATCTTGACCGCTCATTTCATTGTTATCGGACGGCTGGAGTTCAAGGGTCGCTGATCAAGAGATCTGGTCCGTTGAAATTAACACAGATCAGACGGACGGGGTTATTTCTTGAAGAGGCAGAATGAGGACCGCATGATCAACTCCATCCGACGGACAGGATTGCAAGTTGTACACATATATATTATTTTTGTCGACGTAGGCGAACAACTTTTCAGATTTACTCTCTCTCTCTCTCTTTGTAATTACTCTCTCGAGCGTCTCTCCTCGAATACCTCTATTATCACCAGCGAACTCCTGGTTTTCCATATTTCGGCGACTGTTTTCAGGCTGTTTTAGTGTTGATTTGGTATAGGTGACTATTGGTAACCTCCTGGTTGACAAATCTGAATTTTTCAGATTGTTTTATTTACGGAAGTGTTGGTTCTTTGTTCGAGTTCTTGGTTGTATTCGGTAAACATTGTAATATTTGAGGTGGAAACAATATAATACCAGTGGTGAGCGTCCGGATTCGGAGCTCTAACGTGGAGTTAGTCAAGAACGAAGTTCTTGGTGAATCACGTGCCTTAAATCGGTCTCCTTACATTTTTTCTTTAAATTGTTTAGAAGTTACTAACAGTTTAGTTGAATTTTGTAAGAAACAATCAACTCGAAAATACAACAGGTGGTATCGGAGCCAGGTTCGCTGCTTTTGGGAGTTTTTGAGTTGCTTGTTCGGTGAACTGGTGGAGATCTTGCCAGATCTGACCGACCTCGGGAAAAACTTAGCTAGAAGGCTAAGTGAGAAGCTAATCTACAATCCTAACATTGTTAGGGGGTGAGAACTCTCTGATATCTTTACAGTTCGATTTTTTCGCTGTGTATGCACTTCTAGATCTTAGATCTAGAAGCTTTGTCTAAGATTTGTAGCATATCTAGGAATTGTGGCCACTGCATCTGGGGCTCTTTACTGCTTTAATAATTGTGAAAGTCTTGTATCCTTACTTTTACAGCTTTCCTCTGTGAAGAGCTTGCCGTTCACTCTGTGATTATTTGTGAAAGGCTCGTAGCCTTGTTGTACTGAACTTGCTATCGGTGACTATACTGCTTTCACTATTATTAATCTACTTCATCCCTATGTGTTGTCTGCCTAGTATAGTCATAGAAACATGACATCTAGGATTGAGATTAATATGTTTGATGGGAAGGAGGATTTTAATAGTTGGAGTAAAAGAATGAAAGCATTACTATCACATAATAAAGTTCATTATGCATTGGTAGAAGATCTTACAAAGTGGCCCGAGGATGCTATAAAGAAAGAGTTAGAGATTAAAGAAGAGGCCTACAATATGATTATCTTATACTTATCTAATTATATTCTTAGGAAAGTAGATGGGGATGAGAATCCTCTAACTTTGTGTAATAAGTTGAATTTCGTGTATGCATCTAAGATAACAACAAATCTGATATTTGTTAAAGGGTCACTTTTCTCTTTTAAAATGGATTCAAGTAAAACTATTGATGAAAACTTGGATAAGTTTTTAAGATGAATCAGATTCTAAGAGGGACTGAGCATGAATTAGGATGCTAGTCAGACTATGATTTTGTTAAATTCTTTGACTGAAGACTATGTGGTAGTAAAAAATACTTTACAATACTCTTGGGTGATTCCTAAAATAGAGATCATTATGTCAGAATTAAAGACTAGGGAACTAGAGTTAAGGAACAATAGGAAACAATCAAATGCTTTATTTGTTAGTAACAATAACAAACCTAAACATAAGTCTGAAAATAAAAATAGTGAACATGACAACAAGAACAAAGACAATAATAAAATGAAGTTCAAGGAAGAAAGAGTGTGTCATCACTATAATATACCTGGACATATGAGAAAGTACTGTTTCACATTAAAGAAATAGTTATCTGAAAAATCAGAATCTAATGTAGCAGCAGTAAAACAAGACAATGAAGAAAGTGAAGTCTTGTATGCGTCTGATTATTTGACTGAGGTGCTCACAGTATCTGAAAATGATCAATGTGATGAGTGAGTCTTAGATACAGGCTGCACATATCACATGCGCCCAAATAAGGAATGGTTTGAAAACTTGAATGAGTCTAAAGCTGGAGTAGTTTATATGGGCAATCACAGTAAGTGTACAGTAGAAAGAACAGGATCAACCTACAATTATCTTATGAAAGACAAGTGTGTATGTCTGAAGTAAGATATATTCATGTTAAAAAGAAACTTGATTTCTTTGGGTGCTCTAGAAGAAACTGGATGCTCTTTTCATTCTGAAAATGGTTTGTTAAATATTTTCAAAAATGGCAAAACAATTTTATCTGCTAAAAGGAAAAACAAATTGTATGTTTTAGAAGGAAAACATTTAAAACATGAGAATGAGCTTGCATTAACAATATCTGCTTCTGATAATGCAAAGATGTGGCATTTGAGATTAGGGCATATCAGTAAAAAAAGATTGACTATTTTACACACTTTACGAAGTTTAGGAAAGCATGAATTGTCTGAACTTGAGTTTTGCAAAGCATATGTATTGGGTAAACAACATTGATTAAAATTTCCCAAAGGAATACACTTGTCTAAGCAAAACACATGAGTATTTGCATGCTGATTTTTGGGGTTCTAAACCTGTTCCCACACATGGTGGTAATAGGTATTTTCTGTGCATTGTTGATGATTTTAATAGGAAAATGTGGATATTTCTACTTCAGTCTAAAGATCAAGCTTTCTTCAAATTTAAGGAATGAACTTTTTTGGTTGAAAGTCAAACTGATCTTAAATTGAATTGAATGTGGTATTACTAGACATAGAACAATGAGGTACACCCATCAGCAGAATGGCGTAGCTGAGCGCATGAATAGGACTTTGTTAGATAATGTTATATGTTTACTCACCACTTTTCGTTTGAAAAATTTATTTTGGGGAGAGGCACTGAGCACGACTGCCTATTTGATAAATAAGAGTCCCTCATTTGCACTAGACTTTCAAACCCCGGAATTTGTTTGGTCGGGTAAAGACCAGAATCTGATCCATATAAGGATGTTTGGCTGTTCAGCTTATGCTCACACCAAGTCTGATAATTAGACCTCAGGTGCCTAAAGTGTGTCTTCCTTGGATACCAGACACTAAGGGATATAGATTATGGGACATGACTTTACCTGGTTTAAAAATAATAATAAGTAGGGATGTTATTTTTAATGAATTTAATTTTTCCTGCTTGCCTGTAAAACCTGTTGAAACATTAATTGAAGAGATGCCCAGGGAAGCTTTTATTCAGGTGGAGATTGACAGAGAAGTTCCTTCACAGGAACCTGTCCAACTTGAGGAACCTCAAGAAATTCAGGAAGCCTCTAATTTTGATCAGATTCCAACTGATCGGACCCTGCCATCATCTTCATACAACATTGCTCTTAATAAGGGAACTAGAAATAAAAGGGTGCTTGGTAGATATGCAAATTATGTTGAATTTGTTGATTTTGCATTTGCTGAAAATATTCTGCTAGTGTACCTGATCACTATTTTACTGCTATTAAATGTGAAAATTATGATATGTGGAAACTTGGTATGCTAGAAGAGATGAATTCTCTTAGGAATAATCAGACTTGAGAATTAGATCATAAACTTAAATATCAAAAAACATTGGGGTGTAAATGGATTTTTAAGGTTAAAGAGGGTATTCTAAAATATGACCTTGTGTGTTTAAAGCAAGACTAGTGGTTAATGGTTTCTTCAAAGAGAGGGTGTGGATTATAATGAATTTTTTCCCCGAGTTAAATATAAAATAATCAGAATTATGCTTGCTTATGCGGCTTATTTTGATCTAGAACTTGAACAAATGAATGTTAAAACTATTTTTCTAAACGGTGAATTAGAAGAACAGATTTATATAGATCAACTTTTAGGCTTTTTGGATAAAAACAAATATGATTTGCTTGTTTGCTCAAAAAGTCACTTTATGGTCTAAAACAAGCACCTAGACAATGGTATAAAGGGTTCGACACATTTATGAATAGCTTAGGGTTTACTAGGAGCAATTATTATGCATACTTGTACTTTTTGCATGATAAAAGTGTTTCAGTTTTCTTGCTGTTATATGTGGATGACATGCTGTTGATTAGTATATTCAAAAATGAAATTAAAAAACTAAAAATAGGCTAAAAGCTGAGTTTAAAATGAAAGATTTGGGTGAGGCTAAGAAAATTCTAGAGATAGAACTTCTTAGAGACAGAAAGATGAGAACTTTAAACTTGCATCAAACCACCTATATCCTTAAATTGTTTAAAAAATTCTTGCTTGATGGTTTGAAATCTGTAAATGTGCCTTATGCAAAATTTCTTGGATTTTTTATGTACTCTATGGTAACTACTGGACCTGATATTGCCTATGTTGTCTCCTTAGTGGATTAATGTCTAATCCAGGATTAGAACATTGGACAACATTGAAATGGACTATTAGGTATTTAATTGGAACTGCAAGTTTGGGTTTGTGTTTTAAAAGGTATAGTTATGAAGTAAGTTTGTGTGGCTATGCGGACAGTGACTTTGCTGGTGATTTGGACTCTAGGAAGTCCACTACATGTTACTGTATTCAATTTTGTGATAATTGTATGAGTTGGAAATCATAATTATAGCCTGTGGTAGCTTTGTCTACTACTGAGGCTGAATACATTGCTTTAGCTGATGCATTTAAGGAAGCACTTTGGCTTCAAGGTTTGGTAAGTGAATCTGAATTTTGTGATTACTGTATTTTCTGACAGTCAATCTGCTATATATCTTAGTAAGAACCCAGTGCTTCATGAAAGAACTAAGCATATTAATGTTAAGTTTCACTTTATTAGAGATGTTATATCTGAAAAACTTGTGAAACTTGTTATAGTTCCTACTGAGGAAAATGCGGCTGACTGCGGAACGAAAGTAGTGACCCAAGCAAAGTTTCAGCATTTTTTGAAACTTCTTGGAATGCACTGAAATATTTGTGAAGGGGCTGAGAAGAGTCCAGGAACTTACCGCTTGTTTTTGTGTGTGTTGGTTGAGTTTGAAATTGTAATTTCAAGGTGAAGATTGTTAATATATGTGAATTACTATTTTACCTATGTAACTGTATAATTACATGTATACCCTTAATGAAACTTGTATCTGTACCGTTGGTTTGATATAATGATCTTGCGGCTGATATGTGTTTAAGGTGAATCCATGTCTTTGACTTTGTGTGTTTGTGTTCATTGATAAACAACGATCCAATGGTTGTAATTGTGTTCGAACAAACACATTTTGGTATAATCTCAATTGCCTGTTGCTGTGTTATCGGATGGCCGAAGATCAAGAGTCGTTGAACAAATTATTTGAATCGTTGAAATGAACACATATTGGACGGACCTGATTATTTTTAGCGAAGCAGAATGAGGACCGCACGATCAGCTCTATCTGATGGCCAGGATTGAAGGTTGGACACTTGTATAAGTTTTTCGTCGATGTAGACAGACAATTAATCTAATTTCTCTCTCTCTCTCCCAAAATATTCTCTCGACCTTCTCTCCTCAACTATCTCAATTCTTACTGGCGAACTCCTGGTTTTCCATCTTTTGGCGACTATTTCAGGCTTGTTTTAAGTCCTAATCAGTGTAGGTGACTTGTTGTCACTTTTGGTTGGCAGATATGAGTCTACAGATTCTTTTGTTTACAGAAGTGTTGGTATTTTGTGAGTTATTGGTTGTAAGTGTGTAAACTATGTAATATTTGAGGAGATTCAGAATAATACAAGTGATGAGCGTCCAGATTCGGAGTTCTAATGTGGGGGTAGTCAAGAACTTTGTTCTTGGTAAACCATGAGCCTTAAATCGGTTTTTTACGCTTTTGTTTTAATTGTTTTGAAGTTACTAATTGTTTATTTGAATTTTATAAGAATCAATCGGCTCAAAAATACAACAATATTGTTCCCTAATCTTCTCCCATGCCGTTTTGATTGAAAATTTTCCATCTGCTTCCAGCTATGCTTTGGGGTTTTTACTGCCATTACAACATTTGTAGCTCCAACGTGTTGCTCAAGTGCATCATGATCCCATTAGCCGTCAGCGGTGAAATCAACAATCGTGGATTCCTTGTTGATCACCTATGTATGTGCACTGCTATCTATCCTGAAGCCATCCACCGGTCAAACCAGAATGAGGAATGAGGAATTTTCCCTTCTGATGACAATTTTCATATTTTCCATGACTTCCCGTTCATGAACATTGTTGATTTCCAAAATTTGGAAACTGTGTTCCTAGGTGACCTTTCCATGATATGCTCATGTCGAATATATCATGGAAAGGCGATGTGGGTATTTATCAGCCTATTTTATTATGTTGCAGTAATGCTAGGGTCATTTTCTGGTCCGAAGATTTTGATCAAGACATGCTTGGGGGAATTTTCAAAAATTATACCAAATTTGAGATCTGGCCCAAAAAATATATATGGATACTTTTAACCTCACTACTGTTTAGTGTGATTCGGACATGGGTTAAGTGTCAAGTCACTTATATGTTACTTTGTCTTCTTTGGCAATTCACCCATTTTACAGAAAAGATGAACCCACAAACTACTTAAAATCATCTGTTGAAGCTCGACAATAATTTGTTCTTTTGAATGGGATGAATTTTCAGGCATGATCTAATAGTCTTGATTTATTATTTTTTGGGGATGAAGTGGGGGTGGGAACAAACAAAAGCTTAGTTGGATTTTTGATGCAAAGAAATCCCCAGAGAAATCTGAAGTGAAGGCATATAAAGATTGGTGTGATGATAACTCTCTGATCCTGGGATGGATCTTTAACTCCATGGAAGCATTAGTCTAGGATATGTATATGTTTCATAAGATGACAGCTCTCTCACTTGCAGGTTGCTGATCAGATGGCCTTTATACCTTCCGGGAAGCGGTCTACTCACCTCTATAAATTATGATTTATTAATTCTAATAGATATTGTAGGTCGATGGATTCAAAGTACAGAATGGTAACCATCACACCGTAAAACCTTGATTATAAAAAATAGATATTGTTTACATGTTTGTTTGTTTTTTTATAAATTTATATATATATATATATTAAATTTATTGATATATTAATATTTGACATTCTTGTTAAAGAGATTCTTAAATTGAAAACCTTCAACTGTCAAAAAAATAAATTGAAAACCTTTCCACCTATACATTCATTTGTCAAACCTGACGCACTTTGCTCAACCCAAAAAACAATTCAGATAAATGTGGCAAATTTCTATTGAACATTGAGCTTTCAGAGATTCTTATAAATTTGTTGAATTTTTTTTTATATATTCTACTTAAACCCATTTTTTTTTTTGATTTTCTTCTAGGCTAACCGATACGATTAGATTCGACCCGATCCGATCCACTATGCTCCCAAAAAATTTGCCCCCTACTTCATTTAGTGGCTCCGCCCTAAGTGAACATGAGCAGAGGCAGGGGGCCGGGGGCCATCGTCCTCCTAGGATTTTAATAAAATATATATATATTTTTGCAGTTTGTTCCCTCCCAGAATATAGTACTTGAAGTTGTTTTAGATTACCAAGTGCAAGATTTTTAATCTTGTAGTCATAGGTTCGATCCACTGGGGTCCTATTCGAAGTCGAACTTAAATTGTTGGATGTAAAGAATAGAGTGATAACCATAAATCCTTGATGACATTTTATCGATTCTAATAGACATTTATTTTCATATTTTGTTTGAATATTTTTTCATTTTTTTTTTTATATTTTTGGAATATAATTTTTTTTTATCTTTTAATATTTTATTGGATTGGTGGTCAACCAAATTGTTTGAATATAACTTACGGACCAAAATTGTTTTTCTTGCGATTTTATGCTTCATAATAAATTCCAGAAATGAAAAGAATAAAAAATTAATAAATAGAAATATAATGAATATGCAATAATACACTAAAAATACAATGACATTAAATTTTAATACTTTAATGAAGAGAATAAAATAAAAATAGTAAAAATATTTGAATAACAAAAACTATAAAAATAAAACAAGACGATAATTAAAAAAAGATTTTTTTTTTTAAAAAATGTATTATTTATGATTCGATCAAAAAAGTGCATCTCATTTTATTTATCTATTTTATTAAAAATATATCGAATATTTTCTTGTTATTTTTTTATATTTTCCATTGTTATTATTATTATTGTACCTAGAAATAATATATTATTACTATTTAGAGTTTTTTTTATTAGTTCCAATGTTATCATTATTACTTTCGTGGTATTTTTTTTGGCTTTTTTTGGTGTTATTTCACTTTAATAGTATTTTTTAATTTTGTATTTATATTTCTTTATACTATTACTTTATTATTATTTGTTAAAAAATTTCGAATTTTTTACTTGAGGTGGTAAAGTGTAGGGCTGGCTAAACGGACGGCTGGGATTTGAGTTTTTCGAAATCGACCTGTTACCCGAATTTCACAACATTGCAGGAATTCAACTATGCGGGGCGGGAACGAGAATAGATTTATGGTCCCGTTTATTTTTGGGACGAGTCTGGGTATGGGTATTACCTGGACCAAATTCCCATTTTGTTGCATAGGACATTGGCTATGCAGGAATTTCCGAAACCCGCCCCGCCCCATTACCTGAATTCTTGGGTATTGTAGGAATTTGGGTATACGGGGTGAGAACGGGACCAGATTTTTGGTCCTATTTATTTTTGGGACGGGTCCGGGTATATCCATTACTCGGACTTAATTCCCATTTAGCCACCCTAGTAAAGTGTTAGTAAAATAGGTTAGAATGGTAAAGTGCTACTTACACAGCAAAGTTGAAGGAGTTAGAGAATTTTACCCAATTTATAATTTTAACGTGAGATGGTCGATGATCCAACTAAAAATACGGGTGAAAATTCGATAATTCGGTTACGGTCATGGTTATAATCGAAAAAGGTCAGTTATGATATTTCATTACCGAAAGTGAATTGAATTACTGAAAAACCGAATATTTTTTGTTTTCAGTTCTCGGTTTGGGTTAGGTTATTTATCAAAAATCCCGAATTATTTTTGATTGTTTTTTATCCTTAAAAAAATTCCAATTTAATTTTTTTTCCAAAATCGATCAATAAAAATTGAAAATTGAACCAAACAATTTTAGTTATAGGCTTTTGTAAACCGACCGAAATGAAGTACTCAAAAATTGGTAATTCAATTTTTGTTATTGTCGGTTTTCGATTACCGTCAAATTTTTTGTTTGAGTTTAGTGATGGAATACCATCAATTTTTTTCTCACCCCTAACTATAATAAAAAAAAAAGGAAAGGAAAAAAGGAAAATAAAAATTCATTGATTTTCTTCATTTTTTCTCCAGTCAGGTTGCATGGTCTTATTTACAATTCTGCATACAAGTACAACGTTGAAATTTAATTTATTTTTTTATAGGCCAAATTATAGAGAATTGCTTTTTTTTTTTATTTTTATGTTGAACCTCGAGGGAGTGAGTTGAAATTTAATTAGTTAAAAATATCATGGAACTCCGCTGTAGTCCATCCAAATAGTCCCTTTCGGATGAGATGGAAAACAGAAGTCAGGTGGAAGCCAAGAGATGAACACACACTTTAATGATATCTTATAGTATATGTAGATGAGATGAACAACACCACAACCGTTCACAATGACATAACTTTATTGTTTACAGGACATTTGTTGCAGGGACTAAGAATTCATCAATTACAACAAGCTGGACAATGACGGAGCTCATGAGAAACCCACAAGCCAGACATAAAGCGCAGCAACAAGTTTGTCAATCGGAGCAAAAAAAAGAACAATATATGAAAAAGATCTCCCCAAACTCACATACCTTAACCATGTCATAAAAGAATCACTGAGACTTCATCCGCCGATGCCGTTACTAGTCCCCAGAGAAACCACCATGAAGTGCACTATAGGTGAAAAATATGAAATCCCAAAGAAAACAAGAGCTATTATCAATGTTGTTATTGTTACGCCCTAAGGTCAATCATCTTAGGCATATGTATTAAAACTTTAATATTGATATATGATTGTAGCAACCTTCAATACTTGTTTATTTATATTCTTTATTTATAACATGTAAAATAGTGAAGCCTAGC
>JAOWBN010034248.1:0-10184 GCA_028565015.1 Pinguicula moranensis | reverse complement strand
AATACTAAACCCTAACAATAAAATATAAACTTGTCAACTATTTATAAAATTTATAATTTTATAAAGATTGATAAATTAAGACTTGTTTAAAAAATTATAAAAATAATTTTTTTAATATAATTTTGGGATACGAAAAAAAATATATTATAAAATTAAAAAATAAATCAATCGATTCGGAGGACTAACCGTGCCTGAACCGTGTAGGACCCGCCGCAACCCGTCCCGTGGCCCGGTGGGTGGCCCGTGGCCCGACGGGTTTGGGCGGGGCCGGGCAGGTTGGCCCGGCCCGGGCATCTCTAGGGGCCTGGGCGAGGGTTCTTATTTTATTACCGGCCCGGGCATCTCTAGGGGCCTGGGGCCCGGCCCGGGCATCTCTAGGGGCCTGGGCGAGGGTTCTTGTTTTATTTGATTGGAATTCTCTCAGTGACGTGTGTGCCTCAGGCTAAAGGAACCTGTCAATAAAAAAATATATATATTCAAAGTAACAAAGCATTCATTAAGTTATCCCTGCGGGCTGCGACTCCTCAGTCCTCCCTCCATAATCCATAAAAGCCTAAACATCACTATGGTCTATGGGGCCTCATGCCCTAACATGTGATGTGATGTGATATGATGTGATGGGAGGGAAAAAGGTTCACAGTTATTCTATTGGAAAAATTAATAACACAAATATGGTTTCTAAAGACATGGATATCTTTTTTCTTCTCTATACTTCAACTAATGGCGAGCATCCAGGGTGTTGTGTATTTTTATTTATTTTAAAAAATAATTAGTAATGTAAATTTTAATTAATTTATTCTTAATAAATAATTTTATTATATATTTTTTTACATTACAATTACAAGCATGGCTAGATCCCATTCTGATTGCAACTTTCGACATCCAATTATGAAAAGAAATTGCGATGGCTGTACGAAATGTTTATTCTGTATAATAGAATACGATGAATTGAATAGCATCAAACGTTGACCGCTCCATTTCCTAAATTTAAGGTTGTCCCAATTAGATTACTATTTTTTCAATATAAATTCATTGCTGTTGGATTAATTTTAATTAATTTATTTAATTAAATCTTAAACCCACTTAACTACAAGCCCGTCTAACTACCCAGAAATTTTTATATAAAGGCTATGTGTCTACAGAGATTAAGACACCACTCACAACTCATGCGTTGAGAACCAGAGAAATATAAGTTTTCTTTCTAATTGTTCATAATCACTCTCGGGGGGGAGATTTGGTTCGTGGATATAACAGGGACTTTTATAGACCCTTCAGCGTGATCAATTCAATCCGGGAGACTACGATCAGAGACGCTTCCGCATCAAACAGGTACCGAATACGATCCATTGGTATTCAGATCCGTTCGTACTCAATTTTTCAGTTAATTAGATCCGTTCTAATTATAGTCTACAGTTATAATCCAACCAAAGTTGAAATCATCAAACCAACTTACGACAAATCGTCTCTTTGATTTTCCTACTACTGTGTATGGAAATTCATGGCATTTAGGCTGACAAGCTTTCTTTGATAAATAGTATCTTTGTACTCGATCTCTATTATTAGTATCATAACTCCAAATTGATGTGTGCAAGCCTGGATCTGCAGGGAAGAGTCTCAAGTTCAAGTTCCATACTTTGTTGTTCAACAATGTTTTAATCTTTAGAATGAGATGGCCCGCCCCTATCTGTTGGAAAAGTTTCAAACATGGCCTTCTTTTGATCTTTGGAATGAGAAGACTTGTTTGTCCCTATCAGTTTTTTCTTTTTAGAAATCTGTCCATAATCTGCACCAAGAACAACAACAACAATGCAATTAAAATCTCTCCATGAATACCAATATCATAAATTAAAAATCTCTCTGTCAAGCTCAACGATTCACCAAAGTAATAGTAAAAACATCAATTTTACATCACAAGCAAGTAAAAATAAGAGAATAACAGAGTAGATTGTAGAAGATAATCACCACACAAATTCAACAAGCAACATACACGAACACCAATAGGCAAACTATTATGTTGTTGGACTGTAGAAGACAATCAATAACAGAGCAGGTTGTAGAAGATATAATACAAAAATTCTGTAATGGATCAATTTTTTCTTGCACAAGTGGATTTGAGAATTCCGGTTTCCAAGTTTGATGTCAGCTTCATTAAATGGTACCTGTGTTTAAGTGTAGTTGACAGACAATTCCAGTAATTCCAAGCACAGGTTATGTTGTAATTTTCTTGTGCATGCACGATTTACATTGTTTTGGATCTAATCCTTTGAAACTTCAAAGGTTTCGTTGGTTTAAAAGGTGACTGTGAAAAAGTTTTATGTGCAAGAAGTTCTGTTCTGATCCTCGAAAACTTTATTGCATGTGGATGAGCAGATAAGCCCATTTTCTCCCTTCAACATTTATGCAACAATGAGTCATCACATTTGGAAATATTAAGAGCTTTATCCTGATTAAGATCATTAGGCCGTCATGGGGCAAACATGTGGTTAATGAGGTCGAGACCTGAACCGTGAAAGGGATATGAAAGTAGAATCAGAACATCTCATGAAGAGGCTTCATCTAAAAAGAGAAAAGTATATTTGTTCGACAATGTTTTTTTTCTTTATAAGCTTTGTTCGACAATGTTCTTGAGAAACGGCATGGAAATGAATTACAACTTGTGAAGGAGTTGAACATAGTCAAGGGAACTGCAAGGAGTTGGAAGAGAACATTGAAAGGTTAACCGAGGAGCAGAAGAAGGTCATGCATCAGTACAAGGAAACTACCAAGATTCTTGGTCATAAAACTGATTTAAGTCCACAAGTTGCGCATTAAAATTGATCAAATGACGGACGATCCCTTAGAAAGTCAGGGTAAATGCAAGGAGTAGGAGGACACGATTGAAAGATTGACTGAGGAGAAAAGGGCCTGTCATGATTTAGTCCTCTATTTAAACAATAGTCTTCAAAGAATGCAAGAATCTCATGAGAAAATTTTGCAATTGAATGCCAGCATTACGAAAATGAAGCTAGAGATTGTGGATATGAGAATTGTGAAATCCATGCTTAAAGATAGCTATGTGAGGTTTGATAAGAAGTGATGCAGGAAGCAATAGCGGAATACAGAAAAGAGATAAAATTGCAACTTGAAAATCACCAAATACCGGCACACCATTGATCCGACTTGAAATTCAGAGGTTACAAGAACTCCAATTAACGTTGATCCAAGCAACTCTTGAATGCCATCTAAGAGGAGGCGAAATTCTCGCAAGAATTTCTCAACGAGGCACACAGCCAACAATATTTTCAAAGCATCATAAACTGTCTATTACAAACGATTGCTCCTACTTAAATAGAAAACATAAACCAAACCCTAAAGCCGAAAGGCCCAATAGAAACCCTAATCCTAAATAAAAGCCAAACGTTAGTAAAAGTAAACTAAAATTTAGATTTAAATTCTAATTAAACATAAATCTTATTCTTCATCAAGAAGATGAAGGAATCAAATAGCAAATCGAGGCTAAAAGTATGGCGAGAGCAAGTTTGAAGATATGGAGAGTCTAATAGCGAGTAGAGATGGGTGGTTCGGTTTTCACCAACCGAACCGCTAGAAAAATTCGGTTGGCGGTTGGCAAAAAATGTCTAACGCAACGGAACCTTCTCTGGGCAGTTTTGTCTAGGTCTGTTTTGCTACGGTTTGTGGTTTGGTTGCTAGTTTTAGTTCTCACATTTTTTGCTGGTTTCGACGGTTTTCAGGCAATTCTCGGGCTAGTTTTTTGGTCGGTTTTCAAGCGTTTTTAACCGCTAGGAGACCGGAGGAGCATTTTTTTTTATAAAACGTCGGTTACAAGAATTTGAAATGATCAACAATGACCGAACCGTGTAACCTCTGGTCATGTCTTCCGGCGGTTGGCTGGCCCGCCGGAAAATTCCGATCCGAAAACTGGCGGTTGGCCAGTTCCCGGTTGTAAATGCCCATCTATAATAGTGAAGATGGAGGCACTTGTCAAAATCATCGAAGTAAGCAAGCTTTTCATGATAACACAAAAAAGAACCTCTAGGTTGAAGTATTAGAATCAAATGTTCATGTTTTCATCTATCTTACAATATAAGCTATTCCAATGAATGTTTGCTTAAGCTTTATTCATTTCTTTCAGTCTCTGCTACTGCAATGTTACAAATGAATCATTTAATGCGGTTTCTTTTCATATATTCATGTACAAAAAGTGTCAGACGGCTCACTTGTATTCGCATCATCGAAAAATCATCCATTATTGAGGAGTTTTAACCTGGGTTAGTACCTGAATAATGGATGTTGATCCAGACTAAATCCAGGTACTTATCCGGACTAAATCCCTCGAACCCAGGTACTTATCGAAAAAAGTGTCAGACGGCTCACTTGTATTCTACGTGAAATGGATCATTAACTCCGAGGCTAATATTTTTCTCTTTCTTCGTCTCAGGATCAAATCGTCAACTCAACCTTTATATCTTCACTTTTCCTCTGACCTCTCTCTTCACTTTTCACTCACCGCACCCACCGCACCTTTCCCCCAATGGGGGACATGGAGGCGCCGCCGCTTCCCCTGGATGCACCTGACACATCTGCCCCCGGTCAAATTTGGCTGACGGCGAATGGATTACAGTCGAGGCCGAAAAAACAAGAGCAACTCTCGGGCTGCGATAGACACTGCAGAGAGTTCCCGACCCAGGAACAAAAAGTGGGTAGACATTAACACGCTACGAGAACAAGGGGTCTCCTTCTACTTTACGAATTTCCCTGCAAGTTGGAAGGAACCGGAGATGCGTGCAAGGTTTGGGAGGTAGGAAAGGTATCCAATATGTCCCTCCCTAAAAAATTGGACCGCACAGGTAATCATTTTGGATTCGTCCATTTCGAGCTAGTAGACAACATTGGTAAAGCAATGAGAACCATGAATGAGATCACCGTTGATGGCGCAACTTTGAAGGCAAATGTGGCCAGATACCGACAGCCAGCTGGTTTGAGCTCTGGAAATAACAGGAAACTCGTCAAAGAATGTGCCACTGGTTCGTCAAGACAGAAAGAGACAGCAGTCATTGCTCAGCTAAGGGAAACTCTACACATTGATTTTACACACTCTAAGGAGGAGATCAAGTGGTTGGATTTCTGTGTGGTCGCCAATCTCACCTTGTCCTCAATGGAGGACTTGCAAAAGGCCATCCAAGCGAGGCAGGACCTAGAAGAGGTGAAAGTCTCACTACTGCCAGGAACCCAGGTACTTATCCTGACTAAATCCCAAACCATGCTGGAGAGTTTCTTGGTCGAGGAGAAGAGTTGGTGTGCGATTGGGCTGTCGCATATTCGCCGTCGGTCACCCAAGGCCGCAGACCATCCAAACGACAAGTGGATGACTTTTTTGGGGATCCCGGCGCATTGCTGTAACCAGCATTTCTTTAAGGCACTAACGGCTCCAATTGGCGAGCTGATAAAGGTGGATAATAGTGAAGGCGAAAACCAGGACTACGACATTGTAAGGATGTTTATCCGAAAGAGAATGGCATTGAAATCGGTCCCCTATTTCTCCCTCAGCGCGGGAGAACAACAGTACCCGATCCAGGTTAAGGAGGAGCAGAGCCAGTGGAAGACTAGGCCGGTCCAAAAACCGACGGCTGTGGCGGCGATAGCACAGAACGACGGGGAATGACCGGAGCTAAGAAGGCAGCTGGATGCCAAAGCAAAAATAGGGATTGTAATGGCTATTTCCTCTTTAGGAACAGGAGAGCCTAGTCAGACGGGAAAGCCACGTGATATGTTGACTCAGCAACCAACTGTAGTGATGCCTCGAGATGTGGGTAATGAAGTAATAAAAGAGACAGCGTAGCCTTCGGTCAAGAGTCAAGAAATTCCTACCACTGGGGCCACACAGGAGGTTCCGGAAGTGCCAAGCACGGTTCCCTATACTTCCCTAAAGGTCGGGTTAATCGAAAACTCAAGTACTGCTCTCTTGGGAGTCAGCCCACCAAACAGGACAGGGAACAATGGCAAGTCTATGCCTCCTCATGAAGGTTTGGATCAGGAATGTGCGGCGGTGGACTCCCGAAAAAATGGCGCAGCACTGTGCCTACCAGAGGGTAGCGGTCTTAGTGGCGTGGATCGTGGAACTTCCGGCCTCCTAGTCGAGGGACCTCAGCCCTTAAGTGTACAGCAGGAGGAGGGTTTTTCACTTGCAGGGCCGGAAAGTGCAGCAGACAGGCTGATAGCAGTACCAAGCGTCTCTACAACTAGTATACTGTGTAATTTGGACTGCGCTCAAGGGGATTTTCCTCAGGCTAATGGCAGTGACAACAAGATCTTTTTGTCGCAGATACATGAGTCAGAGAACAGTGAGGTGGCGATGGGGAGGTTCTGGAACCCGAAGGAAGGTCTGGATGGGTTAGGTAATTTTGTATCCGAAGGGGAGAAACTCGCCAAATGAACAACTAGGGGTAAAGCCAAGTTGTACGATTCTGAGCCTGTTCTAGGACGGGAATCAGAAGGCCCAAAGGCGGTCGGATCAGAAATCCATTCGTCCGAAGAAGCTAAACCTTTAGTTGATTTTTCAGCCCCGGATGGGGGCCAAGGCTACAGGGTTCTGGGGATCATTTCCATGACCGGCCAAGTTCTGTTTTGGAATAGCAGGGGCTTGCAAAGAGCTAAGAAGCACCTAAAGCTTTGGGGGCGTCAATATCCAATCAGTCTGCTAGCAATCACGGAACCTTTCTCGTCGCCTAGCAGAATGATTGGGTTGGCCAATCTCATAGGCCTTCCTTCTTTTGTTAACAATGAATCTGAGAGTGGGAAGTTGTGGCTTTTCTGGCGATCAAAGAGTGACTTTCAAGTCCTAAGATGGACTGATCAGGCGGTCACAGGACTTCTGCTGCTTGGAGGGACAAATATTGTCGTCACTTTTGTATATGGAAAGTATTCCTACATCTGGCGACGGGAGCTCTAGCAGTACCTAAAGGTGATACAACCCCAAAACTGTCCCTGGATGGTCTTTTGGAGATTTTAATGTTATCCGGTCATATGCGGAGTGCAAGGGGGGTGCGGCAAGACCATTATTACCAATGCAAGAGTTCAATGACTGCTTGCATGACTGTGCGTTAGTGGACTTGAAGTGTAGTGGAAGACCTTTTCTCTTGGAGTAATGTGTATTATGGGATTAACCGAACTTGGGCGAGGCTTGACAGGGTGGTAGTAAATGCTGGAAGGCGCGCAACTCTTATACTTTACTCCGACGAAAGTCTTCGGATCACTGCCCTCTACTAGTCAGCTTCGAGGACCCTCTTCCACAGTATGGGATTAGGCACTTTCGGTACCTGAATATGTGGGCAGAAAGTGACGATTTCATGGCCTTGGTCGCAAAAGTGTGGGAGCAATCGCACAGGCCGGTGGGCCTTATTTCGCTAGGACTAAAGTTTAAAGGATTGCGCGCAACATTGAGACCCTGGAACAGGAATACATTTGGCAGAGTTGAAATGCACATTAGCTCCTTAGAAAACAGAATTGACTCCCTACAAACTCGTCTACAGGAACAGTTATTAGCAGCCGTGGATGTAGAGCTCATGAGTACCAAAACTGAGCTTCAGGAGTGGGAAAATAGAGAATTTATGCGTTTGGAACAGATTATGAGGAAATCATGGCTAAAATATGGAGACAATAACACTACAGTCTTCCATTCGGCGCTAAAGGTACAACAAAATCAGTCTTGTATTTCCTCTATGCAGCTGTAGGATGACAGGCCCATTGTGGGATCAGAAAATGTCCATGAGGAAGCAACACAATATTTTGAGCACATGTTGTCCACAGCGGCGCAAGTATCTCAGGGTAATCTTGAAAACTTGTTCGACCAGAGGCTATCTGCTGCAGAGAACAGTCTTATGTGTTCGGTCCCCTATGAACAAGAGGTTAAAGAGGCTTTGTGGACGATCCCAAGCTGCAGCGCTCCGGGTGGTTCGGATGGTTTCACTTTTGATTTTTTTTTAAGAAAACCTGGAAGATCACGGGGGCAGATCTTGTTGGAGCGGCCAGGGACTTTTTTGCAGGAGCACAATTGCCACGTGCCTTTGCATCCAACCTCATCACTTATTGCAAAAGTTGAAAAGCCGACCAATTTGGATCAGTTCCGGCCTATTAGTTTGTGCCCGTGGTATATAAAGAATTCTCCAAGATCTTGACTGGTCGACTGAGACCTTATATGGGAGGCTAGTGGCGGAGGAGCAAGGTGCTTTTATCCCAAACAGGAGCATTTTTGACAACATCACTTTGGTCCAGGAAATGGTGCACTCAATTCATAGGAGAAGATCAGGAGGCAATGCTGTGATTAAGCTCGATATGTCCAAGGCGTATGACGGAATTAATTGGCACTTCCTGGAAGAAGTTCTCAGGGCAAAAGGTTTTGGTCATGTTCTAATTGCACTGATTATGAGTTGTGTTAGACACCAATGGTTTTCAGTCAGTATGAACGGAGTAGCACTAGGGTTCTTCGAATAAACACAAGGCATGCGACAAGGAGATCCTTTACGCCCTATTTGTTCATACTTGTACAGGACACCCTCTCGCGGCTCTTACTGAAGGAGTTCTCCCTTGGTCTAATTAAAGCATTTCACCACCCGTTGGGTGCCCCGCTAGTTTCACACTTGGTGTACGCGGACGACATTCTAATTTTCTCTAGTGGGGATGCAAGGTCGATGCGAAATCTGGTAAGAATCATCCAAACATACTGTACATGGTATGGACAGCAAGTTTGTATCGACAAGTCGGCCGTCTATGTGTCCAAATTTATTAGCCAGTCGATGGTAAACCAAATCAGGCGCATCACAGGTTTCAGGCAAGGTTTTTTTCCAATGCGATACTTAGGCACACCTCTAACGGCAAGTCGCTTCCAGTCAGATGTTGGTGCCTCTAATTGAGAAAATCCAAAAAAAAATGCCGGCTGGCGTGGCCGCCTTCTATCCCAAGGAGGCCGTTTGGTTCTAATTAGACATGTTATGTCAAGAATGCCCATTCACTTGCTGTCAGTTCTGAAAATGCCACAAAGTTGTTTACAACATATCCGGCGGATGCTAGCAAATTTTCTGTGGGGCGAAAGGGATGGCAAGCTAAAACTTCATTGGCGCAGCTGGGCTAAGTTATGCAAACCTACTGTGGATGGAGGCCTCGGAATCAGAGATCTCAGTGAGGTTCAGAAAGCCATGGGAATGAAGATATGTTTTAAGCTCCTAACTGAGAAGATTCTCTGGTCCGGTTTCTTTCTTGCCAGGTATAATAGACATGATCACATTCTGGCACGAGACAACAGACCAAAGGGCTCAAGGTTCTGGAAGTACGCTATGTCCATGAGAGAAAAGGTTATGAAACAGATCAAAATTGTGGTACCCAGGGGCAACTCCTCCTTTTGGTTTGATCACTGGAAGGCATTAGGATACCTCCTTGTGTGTGTCCCGCAGGTGATAAATCAGAACGCTTCGGTAGCTGATTTTTCATCAAATGGGCATTGGGATAGGCAGGCCTTGGAGGAAACAGTAGGGGATACAATAACAGGGGAAATACTGCAGACAAAAGACCCAAGGCTAGAGGAAGAGAGTGATGTAGTGGTATGGATGCCATCTCAAGATGGTAGATTCACACTAAAATCAGCTTGGGAGGGAAGTAAGGGACATCGCGGACGCTTTCAATGCAGCACACATTGTTTGGTGCAAAGTCCTGCCAACAAAGGTTGCTCTTTGTGCTTGGAAGGCTTGATATAATTGTCTCCCAACAGATGACCTTATAAGAAGAAAAGGGGTGTCAATGGCATCATCATGTCAGTGCTGTAGTCCCTGTGAGGAGGAAACGCTGGACGACATTCTTTCTGGCAGCAGAATGACGGTGGATCTTTGGCGCAGAGCGGCTGGGACCTTGAGGATGGATTTCATGCAGCCGTTTTCGTGGAGGTGCATGGCTCGTTTTGAAGGGACTCAGCATTCAGCAGACCAAGTTTGGAGGGAGGTAAGACATCAGATCTCTGCCTTGTTGGAAGTGTCTAACACTGGTTTTCATCGGCAGGAAGAGGACGGTTAGCTGCTGAATTCGATGAGCATCCCTGATGCAAACCGTGTTACGCCTAAAGCTTCACAAGAACATAAGACGACATCCAAAAAAGCTGAAGATCCATTGGAGCTCCCAAGTGGTCCCATTACTCGAGC
>JAOWBN010034237.1:0-10186 GCA_028565015.1 Pinguicula moranensis | reverse complement strand
TAAACGGTTTTTACCGTTTTGATAACGGTAAAAACCGTTACCGTACCGTTTTTTAACGGTAATTGAAAATAAATACCATTACCGTTCCGTATTACCGTAAAACCGTTAAAATACGGTAAAACGATAACGGTTACCGTCGGTAAACGGTAAACGGTTACCGTCGGTAAACGGTAAACGTTTACCGTCGGTAATTTTGCTCACCCCTAATTCTATGCATATGCATCCATCTCCTCGTAAAAACATCCAAAGTGTTTGTTAAATCAGTTTCTGTGGTTGGTAAGTAATAAATGGTGTTTTTCTAGCTATGAGAAGCCAAGCCGAATGATTTCTTCAACATGTGGGTGAGTAAGGCTGCGTACATATAACCCTCAAGAACTCACCTTAGTTGGTAATATACTTTATCTATGTTGTTGATTCTTTTTACTCATTAAGCGGATCCCAAATTTAATCGCACTAGGATTTAGGGTTGATCTACTTTCTTTTACCACTTGACCAACTCGGATGAAGATTTTTGAAAATTCTTCTCTAAACTTGTGTGCAAATATTTCAATCATTAAAGGATATCTCATAAGTCTTATCTATATGTGAAGACCTTATTTGGTCGGAAAGATAATTTATTTTAGGGGTGTCCAACGGTTTTAGTGATATCGGTAAACCCTTCACCACTTTCGCTTCCGCTAAATTAACGGATTTGAAAATTTTATCCGCTTTCGCTACTTCCACTAAGATAGCGATAGCGGAATCCGCTAATTCCGCTAATAAATAAATGCTTAGCAGCCTATGGTTGATTTGTTTTTTTTTTGACAGTTTATCGAATTTCCACAATCTTTTATAACCTTTTTACCAAATTAAACTTGTATATCCAATAAATCAAAGATATAAATTTCTTGCTAAAATAAGTAGTAGAAACACGAGTTATAAAAGAGTTAAAGCAGTGGCTAATACAAAAGAATATTAATAAGAGACTGTTGATAAGAAAATAACAATTTTTTTAAAACAGCCACATGTGACAAACAACAGTAAATTAATCAATATTTTCCAACACTTCTGGAGTACCAGTCTCCGTGGAAAGGATCTAAAGTCTGAAGCAAGCTAATATATTTTAAAGTTACGAAGACTGAAATTGAAAGTTGAAACTGAAGAGCGGCCGGTCGGGCTTTAAACCTATATTCCCAAATCTCAATTCTCGATCTGAAATTGAATAGCGGTTGGGTCGGCCTGAATTTATATTTATATTTTTTTTAAAGTTAAATAATAGCGGAACACCGCTATCGAAATCGTTATCGCTTTCGCTAGTATAGCCGAATGTATTTTGTTCGCCGCTTCCGCTTCCGTTATACCGCCGAAAACGATATAGTGAAAGCGATAGCGAAAACGATAGCAATTTTTCGCTAATTCCGCTTCTACTGGACACTCATAATTTATTTCGAATACGGGGGATAACTCGGCTAGTATCCTTTACCCTTTCATCCTTTTTGAGTCTTGCCTAATTACATTAATTACAATTCACGAACCTAAAATCTAAACTAATCCATATCTTATTTTCTATTCTTCAAAATTTAAGCCTATTGTCTAAGAAAAAATATTTTTATTTTTATTAAAACAAATCTGGACACTTCGGGCAATGTGCAATTACTAAAATATTCTTTTTTTTATAAGCCAATTTTTTTATATATATATATGGTATAACGTATTTATAAGAAACAACAAACAAGATTAAAAAAGGAAAGAAAAAAAGGACCCAAGCAGTGATATGTGCTAGCCCCATACCCCAGACTAGAATGAGCAATGATCCAGAGAGGAGGTAAGGTCAATATTGATTCCATGTCCATGAACTGAATATCATGCTCTTCCAATTTTATCATCTATTATGCCTAAGGGTGATTCCCTACTAAAATATTATTTCACCCAACATATGTGTGAAAATAGAGGTACGCAAATGGGCTGGGCTAAATGGGCCAGCCCAATCCGCCCGCACCCGGCCATCCCACTTTTTTGCTTATCCATTTTTTTATGCGGTACGGTCGCAGGCTCAAATTTTAAACTTTAACTCGCTCGCCCATTTTTGTATAATAAATATAAAAAAATACTTGTATATCAAGAAAGACTATGTGGCCTAGTGGTTCATTGGCTTATTTATGGGTGCGGAGGTCATGGGATCAATAAAAATACGAGCTTATTTTTTAAACGGGCGGGCCGGGCTGGATTATGAGAAAATCCAATTGTCCGCATCTATCGAGAAGTTGTCTAGATTTGAGCAGCGAATCGTGATCTGTTTCTGATGTAAGATCCGTTTCTTTCGCGCCTACCAACAAAAACAAATAATAATCCAGATGGGAAGTGAATTTGAAGATTATCCACAGGAGTTTGGTGAATAACCATTTTATGTCGTCCAAACCAGGTCAGCATATTCGCAGGCAAAGATTAGAATGCTTGGAATTCTCGAACTGTTGAAGTAATCTCCGGGCGAATCTGTTTATTATGTCGTCAAAGCAAGTTCTGATTTCAAGGTATGCCGTTTTAACTGAGGAGACGCCATTTGATTCTTTTTTTCTCTTATACCCTTCAATCATGTAAACACATGTATATATATAACATATATGCAAACTCGTTGCATTCCAACATGCATGTCAACAATTACAATTAATGGTCATTATTCTCCTTTGATCATGTACATGGATATTCATTATTTATTTCATAATACTTCCGCTTTAATGTTCATTGTATCATGCTTCGTTAAAAGCTTAACAAAGAAAAATCATGTAGTAAAAAAATCCTAGTGAAGTAAAAAAAGTACATGATTTCATCATCTCCCCTGTTATACATATCTTTGAGTTTCCTCATTCTAATCCTTTTGACCAACTTTTCAAAAAGTTACAGTAGGTAGTGCTTTGGTGAACAAATATATCAGATTGTCACTTGATCGAATTTATTGGATATTGATATCACCATTTTCTTGAAGGTCATGTGTAAAGAAGAATTTGAGTGATATATGCTTCGTTCTATCCAATGACGGAGGGAGGGGGCTAGGCCTGGCCCTAGCCCGACTAGCTCCTTCCCGCACACCCCACCCCACACCCAAATGCAATTTTTTTTTCTTATCCAAAAAAATCAAAAACTAAGAAAATATACAATTTTTTTCTTAGTTCTGTAAAAACAAATACCAAAGTGTTCTAATTTGAACAAAGCTACATATTAAAAATAAAATAGCTATAATGAATAAAACGAAGTGTTATACTCAGCTAACAGTCACCTCTTCCCCTCTCTATTTTCATTACTCGCCCAAAATAATTTAATCAAATAACTTATGTTTATGAATTTCTCAATGATCAAACAATTTTATATCTTTTTTGTTTTTTTTATGGAGATTCCTTTATATGTTTGACAGATATAGTTAACAAACTTCCTGTAATCCTAAACTATAGTTCATAACAAAAAATATTATCGCCCCAAAAAAATTATTTTTACCTCTAAATATTTTTTTTAATGCCACAAAAAAAAATTTTAGCCCCCCCTAAATTTTTTTCCTAGATCCGCCGTTGGTTCTATCCCCTTTAATGAAACCTTGTTTCAACTGAGCAATGCAAGCTGCATTATCTTCATAAAGAATAGTGGGAACGTCCTTCTTGGTATTTAAGCCACACATTCCACAAATATGTTGGGTTATGTTCCTTAACCAAATGCATCCACGACTTGCTTCATGAATTGCAAGAATTTCTACATGGTTGGAGAAAGTAGTGACTAATGTTTGTTTAACAGGGCGCCATGAAATAGCGGTACCTCCACAAGTAAATATATATTCCGTTTGAAATCTACCTTTGTGTGGATCTGATAAATATCCAGTATCAGCATAATCAATTAGTTTTCGATTAGATACACTGGGATAGTATAAAATCTATATCCATTATTCCTCGAAGATATCGAAAAACGTGCTTGATTCCATTCAAGTGTCTTCTAGTGGAGAAGAACTATATCTTGCTAGTAAATTTATTGCAAATGATATATCAGGTCATTAGTGCTCCAATTGCACTAAGATATAGTACTTTAGGACCAAGAAGTTCTTCACCGTCTTCATGAGGGTGAAATGGATATTTCTTCACATCAAGTGATCTCATTACCATTTGTGTACTCAATGGATGTGCTTCATTTATATAAAATCTTCTGAGCACTTTCTCCAAATAATTAGATTGATGCACAAAAATTCATTCTGTCAAGTACTCAATTTGAAGACATAAACACAATTTTATTTTTCTAAGGTCTTTCATTTCAAACTCTTTCTTTAAATAAGCTACTGCCTTTGACAGCTTTACGGGAGTTCCAATAATATTTAAGTCATCTACATATACAACAATGATGACAAGTTCTGATTCAGATCTCTTCATAAAGACAATGGGTATATTGGATCATTTTTATAGCATGCATTTAATAGGTATGTGCTCAAACAATTGAATCACATACGTTCGAATTGTTTCAGTCCATATAGAGATTTATTTAATTTAGGGGGTGTTTTGTGCAGCCTTCTTATGCTTATAATTGTCTTATAAGCACATTTTTTTCAAAAAAATGAGGAGTTATTTTTTGAAAAAATGGTGCTTATAAGCCAATTATAAGCATAAGAAGACTGCGCAAAACAAGGGTTTAATGGAATAAATCCCTCGAAAATTTTAGATTTTTGCTTTAGGCACTTTAAACCCTTCAGGGATTTTCATATAGATATTATTTTTTAGTGATCCATGTAAATATGTTGTCACCACATTCATTAGTCGCATTTCAAGTTTTTTATTAAATTACCAGACTTATCAAATAACAAAATGTGATTGCATTCATCACAGGAAGATAAGTCTCTTCATAATCAATGCATTTCTTTGGATAAAATCTTACGCGATAAGTCATGTTTTATATCTCACGACATCATTTTTCTCATTCCTTTTCTGCACAAATACTCATTTATATCCGACTGATTTTATACCTTTTGATATATTGACTTATGGTCCAAAAACTTCATATTTCTCTAAAGAACTAAGTTTTGAAGCAATTGCTTCTTTTCATTTTGGCCAATCATCTTTGCTCCTATATTTCTCCATAGATGTAGGTTCAATATCATCATTCTCTTTCATTATATTGCATGTTACATTATAAACAAAAATATCGTCGATGTTTGTTTCATCTAAATTCCATCTTTTTCTCGTTGCGATATAATTTACGGAGATCTCCTTATTTTTAGGTACTTGAATTTCTTTATTTATGTTGTTTGCCTCTTCTAGAGTATTACTGGTCTCTGCTGGAGATTTTATTTCTTCTTCTAGAGTATTACGGATCTCTGCTGGAAATTTTCTTTTCTTTTCTGAACCATTCTCTATGTTTATTCATTTTCTTTTTCGAGAATTTTTATCTTTAGAACCGATTGGTATTCCACCTTCATGCGTGATTTAGACTTATTTGCGGTAGAAATTTGTCCTTCTGTGACATTAAGTTTAATTGGAGCATTTGCAGCTGGTGTATGAGACTTGGTTACTGTTTTCAAGTCGGTAAGCAAATCTGGCAATTGATTTGCTAAATTTTGTAAATGAATAATCTTTTGAACTTTAAGTTCACATTGTCGAGAACGAGCATCAAAATGTGATAGTGAAGATTGATGCCATGATATTGCCTTTTCCAGTTGTTTATCTTCTTCCCCTAATGTTGGAAAAATTGATTTATCAAATGACAATCAGCAAATCTTATTATAAATGAATATCCAATCGATGGTTCTAAATATTTAATTGTCGAGTGAGATTCATATCCAACATATATTCTCATCATCCTTTTAGAACCCATCTTTGTGCATTGTGGAGGAGCAATTGGTACAAATACCATACATCCAAATATTTTTATATGAGAAATATTTGGTTCTTGACCATAAACCATTTATATTTGGGAGAAATTATTATAACTTGTTGGCCTGATATGAATAAGTGTTATTGCATGCAGAATTGCATATCCCAAGTAGATACGGAAAGTTTAGAATGCATAAGCATTGATCTTGCAATCAATTGAAGGCGTTTAATAAATGATTCAGCCAAACCATTTTGTTTATAAACATGTGCAGCAGGATGTTCAATGGTTATCCCAATTGGCATACAATAGTCATTGAAGACTTGTGATAAAAATTCAGCAACATTATCTAGGCGAATTTTCTTTATCAGAAAATCAGATAAATGAGCTCGCAAACGAATTATTTGTACAAGTAATCCTGCAAAAGTTAAATTGCGAGTAGATAATAAGCACATATGCGACCATGTAGTTGATACATCAATAAGAACCATAAACTATCTAAATGGTTCGCATGGTGGGTGTATAAGCCCACATATATCTGCATGAATTCTTTCGAAAATATAGGATTCTCATGCCCAACTTTATTTAATGAAGGCCTTATAATCAGTTTATCTTGATAGCAAGCAGCACATGAAAATTCACTGGTTTGAAAAATCTTTTGATTTTTCATTGAATGATCGCATGAATTTTCTATAATTTTTCGCATAATAAATGATCCGGGATAGCCCAACCGTCATGCCAAACATTGAAAGTTTTAGTAGTCTTTAGACTTTTAACAGTATAAGCTTCAACCATTCTTATTGGTTGTGTAATACAATCTGGATGACATTACGGGTAATCTTCCTAAGATGCATTTGTTACTCGAAATAATTGATGTAGTGCATAAGTATTCTTCATCTTTTTTGTTCATAGTCTCGATATTATATCCATTTTGGCGAATATCTTTAAAACTTAATAAATTTCGTCGAAACTTATATGAGAATAAAGCATAATCAATTGTGATGTTTGTCCCTCATGCTAGTACAATTTGTGCTATTCGGAGCCTTCAATTTATTTTTTATTACTAGATATTATATTAACATACGCTTCTCTTGTAGCTATAAAAACAAAATATTTTTTTTATTGTTGAGTATATTGTGTGTTGTTGAATTTTCTGCACTGAATTTACATCACTATTTATAGGATCAGGGTGGACAAGAAAATCAGCAACATTTAAATGGGTTACATCAAATTGGCCATTGAGGAAATTATCTTGAACAAAGTTAATTTCTACATATTGCACTGAATTTTGGACAAATTTTATCTCCGCATTCTTCCATTTAACTTTAGAAGTTTGATAAAATTCTACAAAGTGCTTTGACATACGACATGTACGATACCAATGATTGTTCATCCCACATCGATGACAAATATTTTTTACATTCCTGTTACCCTGAAATTCTTTATTGCGACTTTGCAGATTTTCATTTTTCTCCCACTTCTGGTGGTTATTTGTATAATTGGGATTATTGCGGGGAAAAAATAAGGATGATTTTCATGATTTTCACGTCCACGACCATGACCGCAATGGGGGACTTGGTTAAATGGATTCATATTCACTTATGGGAATGGAACAGAACCACTAAAATGTGATTGATGATTTTTTTTTATTAGCAACTTGTTATTTTGTTCTGTCACAAGAAGAAACGAAATTTAGTTCGTAGTACTTTTTAAAACCCTTTTCACGGTATTACTGCTGTAGGAGCATATTAGTGACATGAAAAGTAGAGAATTTTTCTCTAGCATATCCTCATCGGTAATCTTTTCACCACATAACTTTAATTGATAACTGATTTTAAACATGACAGAGTTATATTCACTTACAAATTTAAATCTTGTAAGCATAAATACAACCAATAATAACGAGCTTTCAGAAGTATTACTGTTTTCTGGTGTCATATCTCTCTTTGAGATTTCCAAATATCTGAAGAATTTTTTATAGTGAGGTATTCTGCTTTGAGCCCTTCATCAATATAGTGACGAATAAATATTATGGTTTTATCTTGTTGAAATGCTTTGAGCCCTTATCTTGTTGAAATGCTTTATTTGCATCTTTTATGGTATCTCCAAGATCCATAACATCTAGGTGGATTTATGTGTCAAGAATCCATGACAATAATTCTTCTCGGTAATGTCCAAAGCCACAAACTCAAGTTTAAAAAGATTAGACATTATAACAATAATTAATTAATTTTACCTCAGCAAGTATGCTAGAGCCCAGTAGTAGAGTCGTGTTGATAATGTATAGTGAAATAATTAAGTAAACACCATAAAAAAATGCAACTAATCCTGAAAATTACGTAAGAATTTTTTCCCCTCAAATTTTCCTCAACTTCCTCAACCTTTATTTTTTCTCTCTACCCTTCAATCATGTAAACACATGTGTGTGTATATATATATATATGTATATGTATATATGTATATGAGGAAGAATCCATGTCCCATTAATTGACACATATTCCTTAAAAGTCTAAGTTTAGGGTCCATAGGGTTTAGGATTTGGGGTTTAGGGTTTAAATATTTAGGTTTTTAGTTTTAGGGTATAAATTTTAGGGTTTAGGGCTTACGATTTAGGGTTTTTAGGATTTTTGGACTTAAGATTTGTATGTTTTAAGGTTTAGGATCGTATACCTTAAAACTCCTAAACCGTAAACCCTAAACCCTAAACTCTAAAACTTAGACCCTAAAATCTAAAAACTTAAATATTTAAACCCCAAACCCTACGGACCTTAAACTTAGACTTTTAAGGAATATGTGTCAATTAATGGGTCTATGGATCATCCCATTATTATTATTTTAAGTACAAACAACTTTTTATTTATTTCATAAAAAGCCCAACTGTGCAAATACAAGCAAAATAAAACAAAATTATCACCTGATATTTATTACCATAATCTCCGGCTATTAGGCATTCTTATTCTTACATTACAAAGGAAAAATAGAATTCGGGATACTATAACCAGTCCAAGATTGTTATGCCTCTTGGTGCAGGTTCAAACGCTTTAATCCAATGCAAATACGAATTTTGATAAACTCTAAGATTTGAGGTTCACATGCCTTTTCTTGCCGGAATCAATCATTGTTTTGGGCTTTTTCAAATGAACCAAACCACACAATGCTAAATGGACTTCCATGTATCTAATCTGCACTTGTTTATTGGCCCAATGCAAGAATTGAAGTGCACCATTGCAGAGTTGTGGCCAACATATGTGTACCAAGCCAGACATATATGATAGACCATACATAATAAGCAAGTGGGCCGGGCAAGAATATGTGTGCTACTTGGTCAATTTTTAGATTACAAAATGTACATAAGCGTGCTGTGGGGGGCAACTGTAATACGCGTTTGAGGTGGTTATCAACGATGGTCACTCTATTTTGCACTAACCTCCATGCGAACATCATAACTCTCCTAGGTGATTGATTTCCCCAAATCACTGCTTCTTCCATTCTGGCAGTAGCATCCCCCCAATTTCAACGTATAGCTTGATAAGCGCGCCTAATAGAGTAAACCCCATCAGGTTCCTCTGTCCAGTTTCATGAGTCCCGGTCATCTTGTATAGGATTCAAGTAAGTTTGTCTAGCAATTCTTCGAATAGAGATTCATCCCAAACTCATAACATTCCACGTCATCTTTTATGAATTCATTATTTTATAAATCAAAAAAAGAAAATTGAAGTCATACTAGGAGTCGAACTCATGTCGCTGGATTAAAGTGCAGAGTGTTAATCACTACACTATAGAACTTTGATGGAAATTTATCAAATCTAATAGATACTTTTTTGGGACAATTTTTAATATATATTATAGTTATTTAATACAATTATTTTTGACAGTTTAATATTTTGTTGGATTGGTAGTTAACCGAATTCCAACTTTTGAAGTTGTTTCTACAGTAAGGAAGCCAGCTATTGGTGCAAATTTCTGGTTAGCTCTGTATCAAACGATCGCAATAACGTCAGGTGAATGCTGTGTTCGTGGTGACTTGTAGACCGATGATGCGATTCAAAACTCAACGTTATTTGTCAACCTTTTGAAATCCAAATAAATCTAGTGAAATCCGGCGACAAACGCATTTTTCTCGTCGATACTTTAACCCTAGTAATTATTCTGTCATTTTGATTTATTTGTTTTTCTCGTGGCTGTTGCATTTTCAATAACTGATTAATCTAAAATTTTTATAGAAAAAATAAAAATAAAATGTCATTTGCTTTATTTTATCTAGGTGTGGAGATTGGAGGGGAATGTCTGCAGACGAAATAGGTGGAGACAATAACGAAAGTCCCCAATGACAACTTAGAAAATATTTCTTATTAATTTATTTCAAAACAAG
>JAOWBN010034226.1:0-10186 GCA_028565015.1 Pinguicula moranensis | reverse complement strand
CTAACCACAAGCTCATCTAACTACCCAGGTAAATCTCTATATAAAGGCTATGTGCCTACAGATATTAACAATACAATTTCTCACAACTCTCATGCGTTGAGAACCGAAAATATAAGTTTTCTTTCTGCTTGTTCCCAATCACCCTCGGGGAAGATATTTGGTTCATGGATTCCAAAGGGACTTTTATAGACCCTTCAACGTGATTACTTCAGTCCAGGAGATTACGGTTCAGACACAGCTTCTGCATCAATTTGGTACGAGTCCGTATTCGTACTTAAATAAATTATACGAATAGATGTGTTCTATTCAACTAGATTCGTTCTATGGTCATCAATACGAATGGGTTGAAAATATGGGCAAACTTGTATATTAAGTTGGACTCTTGGCTACAACCTGGATTAGCCTCATACTATATGGCTATATTTAGAATTACCTTATTATGTCATTTTATCTTATTTGACCTAGACAATTCGATCAAATAAGACTGTTTCGTGAACACCAAATTTTACCTTATAAGGTAATTGAAAAAAGTAAATTACTTAAAAAATTTATTAAAAAATAAGTCAGATTAATAGTTTTCAGTCGTTTCAGAAACCTTATTAAAAATAGTAGATAATTTCTTTTGTAGTAATTTCCACACAAATATAAAGACTTTCTTTGGGATGTATTTGCACCCTAGCCACCCTAGCTTTTGCTTCTTTGTGGAACAGGTTGGGTATGCCATATGGAGACGATATATTTGACCAAGAAGATGCAACCAATATTAACCATCAAATACATCCAATTCAGACTTTCTTCTCTATTTCCATGAGCCTTCCACCAAGTCCACAATGTTCTCTACAGTCGCTGGAAAATACCTTCTATCTGGATATCAACATTGTTAAAATGTACCTGATTATGAGTATACCAAATATTCCATGTCAAGGCTTCCATTATTGATTTCCAAATGTCCTTCTTGACATGTGTAGGGCATCGTTGGATGAACTGATTCAGTGTTGGTATTTTGTTGCCTGTCAAGGGGATGCAAGCCACTGTTTGACTAAGTTCCATATGGCTACACTTACTCTGCATTCGCCGAATAAATGATTTTCATCTTTACTCTCTTCCTTGTAGAGGATACAAAGTAGAGGTCGGCATATGGGCAGGGCGGGCCCATCACGGGTTAATGTGCCTATTTTTTAGGCACGTCACGTCCGTATTTTGAAAACAGCCGGTGCAGTTTGGGCTCGTTTTTGAAAATGGGCCAGACGGTTTGGGACCTTTTTGAAAATGGGCCGGACAGTTTTATTTTAATTAATAAAAATGTTATTTTATTTTATTTAATTAATATTATTAATATTTTTTTAATTTATAAAATTTTTACTAAAGAAAATCCCTTTTCTACCTAATAAGGTTGAAAATGAGATTTGAGTAAATGAAAAAGGGAAGTAGAGTATTTATAGGTATAAGTGAGAGAAAAATTTGTGTGAAATCCGTGTGGGACAAAGTCCTATATTCAACTTTAAGGAAATAAATGCATTTATATATAATAAAATCATTGAGTTAACCATTACAATATTATAGCTCAGTAGTTATGATACATGTCAGCTTACAATTTGACTATGGGTTCAAATCTGGTCTGAAGCAGTTTTCTGCATTTTATTCTAAACGGGCTGGCGAGCTAACATGTGCCTGCACTGCCCACGAAACGGACAGGCCAAGCCCGCCTGTTTTCGTCGAATAGAATGCCGCTGCCCATTAATAAAATGGACGGGGCTGCCCGTAGCCCATTTTAAACGGGCCAAACGGGATGGGCCTGTTTAGCCCAGCCCATTTGTCGACCTCTAATACAAGGTATAGATTGGTCCGGTGAAATTACACCTCTTCTCTGTAGGTTTTTCAAAGTTGGAAGTCTGCCCTGTATTAGGCGCCAATTATGTATGGCTACCTTCTTTGGGATGCATTTACCCCATACTTCTTGCAGCTTGCTTTTTTCCTTCGTGTAAAAAGGGGTTTTGTGTTTGCTGTATGATCTACCTGTACGCCGCTTTGACTGCATATTTTCCTTGTGGATGATTTAGGTGGATGTAGCTATCCTCCAGTGTTTCCTGCATCGATATGTTAGCAATGCAGGTAAGTAGATCAGCAAGTTCTTGTTCCTCTCTGTAATTTAATCTTCTTCTCCACCTCCATTTCCATCTACATTCCACTACATAATACTCCACATGGTCAGCCACCGTTTTTCCCCTGCAAATGTCTACCCGGGGTAGTATGAGGAATCTCTCTAATAGTTTAAAATTCCCCGCCCATTTGCCCTCCCAGAAGTCTACTAACTTTCCATTTTCTATTTTCAATCCAATGCTTTCTTGGAACCATTCTTCATTTACAACTTCAGAATATCAGCCTAGCATTTCGAATGTTGAACTGTCCTTGTTTTTCTATCTCTTTCGGTGTACAAATTAGATAGCTCTCTCAATCCCCCAATTGTTATGGCACCATCCTTGCCATACTTAGATCTCATAATTTATTTCCACAGTTCAACTTTCTCGCTTAAGGCCGTTACCCCATTTTCCTGGCATTGATCTATTGTATGTCTCTAGCTTTTTAACACCAAACCCTCCCTGTTCTGGTTGTAGAAAAACTTTTTCCCATTTGATCCAGCTGATTTTTTTTTCTGTTCCGAGGTCTCTCCTCGTAAAAATTTTATTTGAATTTTTTCCAACTCTTTGATTATGACTTTGGGAGCTAGAAAGCTGCCAAAGTAATATGATGATAGAGTTGAGAGGACCGAGTTGATTAGCATAATTTTCCCTCCCGAGGCCAGGCTTCTATTTTCCCAAGATTGCAGTCTCTTGTGGAATTTCTCTATTACTAGTTTCCACATCTCCACTTTCCTTGGATTATAACCCGTGGGTAGTCCTAGATAGGTGAATTGTAGTTCCCCCACAGGTTAGGTATGCTGCCATGTTTTCTAAGCTCCATTGGGAAACATTTGTGCCCCATCAGTCTGCTTTTAGCAAAATTTATCTTCATACTTGACATCAACTTGAAGTTAAGGAGGATGGCTTTGATGATTTTGACATTTTCCCAAGTGGCTTGTCCGAAGAGTATTGTGTCATCCGCGAATTGCAAGTGTGATAGTTTTACCTTCTCCTTCCCTATCTCCATAGGTTTAAACAGCTGTAGTGTTACTGCTTGTTGAATCAATACTGAAAGTCCTTCTGTAGCTATGAGGAATAAAAATAGTGACAATGGACCACCTTGTCTGAACCCTCTTTAAGGGCTGAATTCTGTTGTGGGGCTACCATTTACCAAGACAGAGTTTGATGCTAACTGCAAGCATTCTCTAATCCACCAAGTCCAACATGTTGGTAGACCTACCTTGCCCATTAGATCTATCAAATAGCTCCAGTTCACCATATCAAAAGCTTTTTCGAAGTCTATTTTGAAGATATGGCAGTTGTACCTTTCTTTTGTAACTCATGGATAGTCTCATTTGCGATTATCACTCCATCTACTATTTTTCTTTTCCCAATAAAGGCCATCTGATTTTGTGATGTTACATCATCAAGTTCCAAGCTCAGTCTAGTAGCTAGCACCTTGAATATGATCTTGTAGGTCATTCCAATCATAGTTATTGACATATAGTTTGTGATTTTCTGCGGGTTTGTAACCTTGGGTATAAGTGTGATATGTGCAGCATTTCTTCCTCTTGGTATTTTACAATTTTTGAAAAATTCCTACAGTACATGAAATATATCTTCTTTCAACAATTCGAGGAAGTGTTTGATGAAGGCAAAGTTGAAGCCGTTCGGTCTCGAACTCTTGTTACTGCTACATGATTGTATTACTTTTAGTATTTTCTCTTCAGTAAATAGATTTGAGACTCTCTGTTTGGCTTCGAGAGAAATGTTCTTCATATGCACATTGTCTATCTTAGTTCTGTTCATTTTTTGTTCAGAAAATCTTGTCTGAAAGTGGTCCTTGATGAAGTCTTTCACTCATCCACCTCGTCCAACTATCTGTCCTCTTTCTATATCCATTGGATATTATTTCTTGCCATGTTCTATTTTACACACTAATGGAAAAGGGAGGTATTCGCATCTCCTTATTTCAACCAGTTGATCCTGGATTTTTGAAAATAAATTCTCTCTTGTTGTAGCTTCACTTCTTGTAGTCTTTGTCATTTGAATACTCTGTTGTGTGTTTTGGCTCATTCTAGCTTTTGCATCCCTTTACGTTGTTCTCAATTTCACCGTCAGTGCAATTTTTCAGCATTCTGATTTGTTGTGTTTGTCTTACTCCACATTCTAATTTCTTCTTTTAGCTTTTTCAGTTTTTCCTTTACCTTATAACCTGCGTATCCAAGTATGGTTGTTTCCCTCCAGACTTTCTGCACTAGCTCATCAAAATCAGGCAGCTTCAACCAATTATTCCACACTCTCAAGGGTTTTTTGCCCCAATCGCTCATCTGAATTCCAAGCTTGATGTGGGTAATGGTCAGAGTCTTCTTTATCAAGAACTGTCTACACCCACTTAAGGTCACCTAGCAACTTATCATTGACTAAAAACCTGTCTAGTCTACTCATGGTTGTTACGAAGTTTAAATACCAACTGTATTTCCTCTTGCATTCTCAGATCTTGTAGTTGCATTGTGTTGACGAATTCTCTGAAGAGACTAATCTCCCTTAGATTTTGATCCCTTGTTGTTCCTTTTTTTTTCTGATCTATCTAGTATTGCATTGAAGTTGCCCATGATGCACCATTTGTTACTTTCTTTTCCCTGGTGCCACTGTATAAGGTATTCTCACTGCCTTTGCTTTGCTGTTAATTCTGTTGGCCCATAAATATTAATCATGTGTGAAGGAGTATTGTCCCCTTCCTAGTATCCTGTTATTCCTAAGATTCCTTCTTCATCCTTAATGCTTTGTCTCTTAATTTTTTTGTATTCTAGATACATAAGAGCCCTCCTGACAGTCCTTGTGATGTCTTGTACACCCAACCAAATTTATAATGGTGCCAGATGTTAAAGCATAGTCTTTTCGAGACGGATTCCATTTTTGTCTCCTGGATGCTCATGAAGTCCACCTTGTGCTTCTTGATGAGTTTTCAGATCCCATTCCTTCTGCTCTTACCTTTCATGCCTCTTATGTCGTATGTTATCAGCTGCATTGATTAAACTTTCTTGATTTCCTTTTCCTGAATTTCCTTCCTTAAGTTGGTTGGCTCCTTGATGTTTCTATGGCCAATTCTGATGAGTTCCACTTGGTCACATTGTATTCCTAATAGTTTACCATTATTCAGCATATTCTTTGTCTCCTGCCTAATGTTTCTTGAGTTTAAAGCCATAATTCCACTGTTAGTCATGGAAGTTGATAGCTTTGAGCTGTTTAGTGCCCACGGATCTTTGTGTGTTAACATGTTGCTCCGTTCTTCAATTATCTTATCATTTAATCTCGTTGCTGAGTCTTTTTTCTGCCTTGTTTTTTCCTTATAGTTTTCAAGTTGGACGAGCTGATCTTTTCCAAGCTCTGTGTCTTTTTTTGACGTGATGTTCTCCAATCCTGTGTACGAGCTTGAGTCATATTAGTTCCTTTTGTCTCCGCAATACTTCTCTCAGTGGTCCTTTCTGTGCTTGTCTCCTTCCGCAATATGGCCAACAGTTAATTGTTTAGAATCTCAATAAGTTCACTATCCTCAATCCCATAGTTGTACTTTATTTTTCTCCTGGACTGTTAACTCTTGAGAATTGTCTGACTCTACCATCTTAGATTCTTAACCTTGCTTGATGTGGTATGTTTCCATTCCCTGCTCTCCCGATTTGTATGTAGGATCCCTAGCAACTTGTGTCTCCAAAACTATTTCATTTTCTTCTTGTGTCTTGTTCCTTTCCATTTCTGAGTCCTTCTCTTCCTAGACATTTTGATCCTTCGGCCCCATTCTAGGTTTGCAGGTTGCCAGAATTTCCATGAAGGTATTATCTAAGCTTTATCACTATTTTGGTTGACCTTTAGAATAGAGTCCTCAACTGTTTTGCTGCCTGAGTGAGCATTCTGGTTAACTGGGGCCATTTTTTCATCTAAGGTTTCACCACATAGCCAATCACCATCCGAGTCACTTGGATCACTTAGCTCACCATATTTAGAGGATGAAGTAGAGCTGTCACAACCTTGCAATATATTCTCTGCAAATTTCTTTCCTTCCACATCCATAATCCTTAAGGTGTATTTTTTCCCGTCTATGAGCACCTTCACGTTTTCATTCAAAATGACACCGGACAGAATAGTGATTATCCTGCTGGCTAGTCAATTTAGAAGAATTGCAAGGAAAAACAACAGATTTGCCCAAAAACTAGAGAAATATTCTCTAGGTTTAACTTTATTCAATATCAAATTTAGTCTACCCAAAACCAAGTCCATAAGCCAGAATTTATAACCAAAGATCGTAAATAGTCAAAACCTGCCAAAATAGCAAATTTCAAAAATCACTGCTAATTAAAGTGCAAATCAAATCAAGTAATCTGCCAAAAATTAGGCCCAAATCGGGACTAATTGACAGATTAATTTATTATCGAAAATAGCTAAATTAATCAAAAATAATATTTTCGGAAGGGAAAACAACAGACTTTGAGGTCGATAATCAAGGTTTACACGATGTGAACTATGTGCGCGCCGAAAAGACGTTTTTGGATTGGGATCTTATAAGTGATTATGATCGCTGTAGCCAAAGTTATGGCCAAAAGACTGCAACAAGCCCCAATTAGGAAACTACCATCACTGCGATGTGCCACCTCATGGTACTTTAATGTTGGCCAAAAGACTGCAACATGCCCTAATTAGGAAACTACCATCACTGCTTCTTATTTCTGCACTGATATGCCACCTCATGATCCTTTAATGCTATTAAAGTGGAATCGAACAACTCAGCATCATCTTCTTTGTTAGCTCCTGCATCACAAAGTCTTGTATATATCCACCTGTAGCAGTACTTGTGTAGCTTCTAGATAGCTCTTGTTTATTGTGGCCTCATCAATCTTCACCACTGTTTCTATCTCAGTACCAATGCTTTCAATTATTTGGTTTTTCCATGCATGAAAAGGGCGTCCATAAATTTTTATCTAGCTCAACCGTTCAACTATAGGGGGTTGATTGGTCCATTCAGTCAAGTATGTCAGCCACTGCATTATCCACTCCTTGTCTACTTTCAGCAGCTGTTGCAAGTCTATGTCATCTTCTTCCCATAACAAGATTCTTCCTGCACCCATCGGACTCACTTTCAGGTTCAGATATCCACCTATCTTCAACTCTATTTGGAGATCTCACCATCCTTTTTTATCTTTCAGTTTGCCCACTCTGTTGTAGTACAGCATAGGGTATCTTGTCTTAAGGTTTTGAATTCCAGTTTTTTCTCCTGAGCAGGAATTGGGTGACCGAGATTGAAAACTGACTTGTCTACCTTAATCTGCTCGCCTCTCTTCAACAGAACTACATCTTTGTATGAGGCAACTGTCTGATGGGCTTTCCTTGGTACTAGATTCTGAGGTTTATCAGAGTACAATCTTTTAGTATTATCCCCTATCTTTCCGCGGTCATAGTTGGCTACATTTGCTCTCAGTTTATAAGTACCAATCCATATTTGATTTAGTTTGGCCCCCAGTTTCTCCACAGATTCAACCCCACTCTATGACAAAAATCCAAATCTTTAGCCAAATTGAGATAATTTCTGCGCTATATAAAAATCACTTACTTGACCTTGTGACTCGAGATGCCCTTTCAGATTGTTGTTCTGTCCAGTGGGAGGAAAATTTGTGATGTAGAACGTAATTTATTCCTCCATTTCCTTCAATGTCCTCCAGTCTGCCCTTGCGTATCTATCATTTGTCTATTTGTGATCAATTGCAGTCTTTCCATTCCTTGAAGGGTTAGTGCCCCTTAACACTCTGAGCATTGTGTGGTTTGGATGGGAACGCCTGTGTTGGGTGTCATAGGTGGCTATGGATTTCCCAAATCTTTTTTCTTGTCAGAGTTGTCGAGATTGACGGGAGACATTGGTCCATGCATGAGACATTTGGTAGCGGTCGTAGATAACTGCTAGAGTTCACTGCTGCGATTAGGGTTCTTCGATCACTGATTGTACCTGATTCCTATCAGGCTTCAACAGAGAGGCGTCAACAAAAATTGAAACCCTTAACGGTCGGTAAATGCTGTTGCGGCGATCCAGTAGCCGGAAAATGAAAGACCAAGGTCTACCCTATTCGTCGTCCACAAGTTCACCGGCAGTGTGATGGGATTGGCACCCTAGGTGTAACAAATCTATCAAATCGTCTTTGTTCGAACAGCTTGTGTTAAGATTCACCTGTCCGCGAAATATGCTTTATCGTCGAGCGCGCCCGAACAATATAAAAAGGCACAAACTCGGTGGACTTCTCTTCAGCAAGCTCCCTTTCTCAAATCCTTCTTGTTGTTTCCTACAATTTATTTTTCTTCCTCCATTCGTTCCCGTTTCTACTTCTTTATTTTAAGTTATCATAATTTAGAAGTGCTTCTTGGAAAAAGTTGCGGTCAAGAAACTTTTCCAATAAGCTTATGTAAAGCTGTTTTAGGCATGTACCAAAATGCTATTTTTTCAATAAGCTCGACTCTTTCAATAATTTCTAAACACTTCCCAAATTTTTTAATGAGAACTTTCAAATGATTTTGCTTACACTTACATCATTTTAAAAAATCACTCTCTAAAATAATATTTTATTTCGTTTGAGCCAAGCTCCCCTATACTTAAAATTTGGATGGCCACTTGTTTCTTTAATGATATATATATATATATTTTTCTTTAATGATATATTTAATCTAGCAATATTAAAACATGCATATCAAGCATTAATAGAAACTTTTAATCAAGAGAATAAAATAATGTGGCATGGGTTCCGTTAAAGTTGTGAAAAATATCAAGAGAATAAAATAATTTAATCAAAGCTTACCTAACCCAAGTAAGAAAATTTTAAATCGCAAGTTTTCTCGATTTGGTTACCACTCGTCTTAATTCCTGGCTTACAAAGATGTTCTGATTGTCCTTTTTTTGGTAGTTAAACTTTTTAATAGAAAAAATATTTGAGTATGTAGAGGTCAATACCCCTCAGGATTTGTACAAATATCAGACTAAAAAGATATAAGTGTTAAGTTAATTATGTAAAAGTAGTCTCTAGCAGAGATTAGGCGAATTCAGTCAATAACAATCAGGCCAGCTAGAGCTTTTCCAAAGACGTTGAATTTGAAACAGTTCCACTATCTTTACCCGGTTGAAGCATTCTGCTTTGGAGCGATGTTCTAATTGTCCTTTGCAAGGCTTGTCAGCTTACCACGGTATATATAACAATCACTGACTTCAAGTCATTAAAGTTTAGCAAACACTTTTTTTTTCCTTTCAAAGAGACAGTTTTATTTATGTATGGGCCTTCTTTTGTGCAGCCTAAATTAATTACAGAATATCGAAGACATCAACAATTTTGTGCTATTTAGTCCTGACTTCCGACCTGATACAAAGAATAATTTTTTGCTTGTCCCCCCAATGAAGATTGACTAATAGAAATTTTAAGCTAAAACACATGTGGACTCTTTTTGGCTTTTGGCGATAGAAAAGCCTATTTTAAGTGTTTGCGATTTTGACATTTGATATTTGACTTATGACAGTTGAAAAGTAAAAAAAAGTCCAAAATCATAAGTATCTTTGGGGTAACTTTTAGAGTCCTTTTGACGGTGATAATTTTATAATTATTTAAAATTTTAAATTTCATACATTATTAACTTCATAAATAATTCAATATTCCCAAAATATACATGGTTATTCAAAAGACTTCTAAGACATCGACTTTCTTCACCGCATTCGGGTGTGCTCACAATTATTTTTCTTCCAAGTTTTTCCCAAACTAATAGAACCCAAACAAAAACCTACATGAATGTTTGACATACATGAACAGTGGCGGAGGCAAGGTGGGAACGAGGGGGCCATGGTTCCCACCAATATAAAAATTAATTAATTATACAGGTAAAAAGAATTTTTTTAATTTGGCCCCTACTAAGATATTGTAATTTTATCTGGTTACAAATATTAACAAATAACTTTCGCTCAGTTGATAAAAGCTGTGCAATTTTATAAATTTGTGGTTTCCAAAGGTTCAAATCCCATTAACATTTCTTTTCTTTTGGGAAGA
>JAOWBN010034215.1:0-10186 GCA_028565015.1 Pinguicula moranensis | reverse complement strand
GTTTTTACTTTTCAGATTGTTTAAATATTCCAAACAATTACTAACAAGTTTATTGAGTGTTGAGAATTAAAATCCGATCAAGAAATCCCAACAGACATCTTGTTTGAGACTTTGTGATTGAAAGAGTTTTGGGTGTTGTAATCTGGATTTGACAATATTTGTTCGATACAAGAGCAACAAGTATTCAATTTTGGAGCTTAATGTGAACGTAGTCGGAGATTTCTTCTCCGACGAACCACATAACTTACATTGTGGTATTTTTATTTTAGTTTTTCTTTCAATTTTTTCATCTAAAGAAGTTACTAATTGTACTTTTTTAGTATGGATCCGTAACCAAAATTATGACACAAAGTCCTCAACATTTTTTGTGCTTTGTAGCTATGGCTTCCGGCTAGGTCTGAGCATTCGGAGATTCCGAATCAGAATGTCCAATTTTGGATTCCAAATTGAATTATTTAGAAATGGAATTCTGGTTTCCGTCAGTTCCGTATTGTGGTTCAGAATTCGAAATTCCAGAATTCCGAACAACTTTTTTTTTAACTTTTAATTTTCATTCTAATGTATACATATTAAAAAATACGTCAAAGTTCCAAATAAATAAATAAACAACAAAACACAGCAGTCAACACATGAGTCAGAGTAGACAAAGTCAACACAGGTCTCACGGGCTATTGTGAATAGGCGGGTCGGGGTCAATTGTTGTGAATGTGATTCCCTAAGCCATGTTTTCCTCTTCTGAACAAAATCGAAACTCGGAAACTTCCGAATCTGAACCCAAATTTTGAATAATTGTTCAAGATTGAATTTAGGAATTGGAGATGGTCGGAATTCAAAAATTCCGAATTTCAAATGTTGAGTGCCTAGCCCTACTTCCAGCCTAGATCAAAGAATTATTTTTGTTTAATCCACATAATGAAAATTGAGTAGTAGAGAATTTCAGCAAATGTTCCATAGTCTTCTTTGACATTTGTGAACTCCAAATTCAACATTCCCGGACCACAGAGCATATTCCATAGTCTTCTTTGACATCTGTTAATCTCTGTCATATTTGGTCTCAAACACACGTACTCACTCGTAGCCCACCCCGTCAAGTTTTCGACTGAAGACAAATGGGAATGAAGAATATAAACATGGGAAAAATATAACAAACTAGAGAAAAACAAAACTCTTCAAATTCTTAACCATATATTATGATTCCTCGAAATCTACACTACGTTTCACAGTAAACAATCTTGGGAAGGCCAATGTTTTTTTGGGTAATTATGGTGTCCGAAACCATTTTATCCCGACTGATCCATGAGATCCATGCAAAATGACTCAACATGAACAAATTGAAACTCGAGTCAACGATTCCCAAAGAGGACTTGCAATCATGGCCCCAATCAATTATTTGCCCTAAATAAGAATTGAAACTTAGACCTCATCTGAGAATCTAGGCCGACCCATTTGGTTTTTAGAATGCCAATGTTACTATGAATCAACTCAATAATCTCCCTACATATATACTGAATGATAAGTAATAACCCCAAACATTTCTCTTCACACAACCATAAGAATAAGAAACGGAATCGCTATGAAGATGGCAAAGTTTCTTAGCACACTGTTGCTTCTAGTTTTCATTGGGTTCTTCATTTCAGGTTATGGGCTGTATGTTTTAGAGTTCAAATCTTCATTTTTTTCATGACGTTGTAGATAGAGATGGGCAAAATGACCCTTGGCCCAAATCCGGAAAGTAAAAAAGCACGATGGGTCATGACCCGGCGGGCCGAGGGTCATTCGGGCCTATAGCACGTAAGGCCAAGGGCCGTGCCCATGTTGCAAAATTTACGACCACGATCCGTCGGGGTAAGATAAGATTTTGACACGACAGGTTACACGTCCTGACTCGTTTAAAGAATTTTTTGGAAAAAATAAAATAAAAAAACTTTAGGCCGACCGGCGAGTTTGGAAGAGAAATAGGTGGGCAAATTAAAAACATAAGCCATAAGCTAATTTTTATAAAATAGAAATCTTAAATCTTAAAACAATAAACTCTAAACTCTAAACACTAAACTTATTTAACTATGTAAACTAATACTTTATATAAATCTAAAATCATTATATCTTTTAAACTTTATATAAATTATAACTTTATATAAATTTATAAACTTAAATTTTTTTTGTTTAAAGATTCTATAAACAAACCCAAACCATAAATCCTAAACTCTAAATTCTAAAATAATATATATAACTTTATATAATTTTCATACTATATATAAATTTATAATTTTTATTTCAAATTTCTAAATTCAGTATAAACATAAATTTTATATAACTTAAAATTATAAGTTTTATATAATTGTTGAATTCTTATATACTTTTAGGAAAAAATATAGAACGAAAAAGTTGAGATGAGTTTTTATATTGTGCAACATTTTCTAAGATAAGTGGAGAATTTTTGTATGATTTTTGAATATGTGTAACTTATTTGAGTCATTAGATTATTTTAATTATTAGAGAAAAATAAAAACTTTATTTAAATTATAAACCCCTTTAATCCTAAACTTAAACCTTTATTTCTATAAAATTATTAAATAAAATAGAATCTTTTATAAACTATAAATATAAGTTATAATATTCACTCAAAAATAATAATAAGTTATAAATTTAAGCTTATAAATTTATATATGTTTTCTAATAATTATTGTTAGACAAAAGTATTTTAAATAAATATTTTTATATATCATAAAAAAATATTTTTTTAAAATAATAATAATATTTTCTTAAATAATTGACAAATAAAATTGACCCGGAGGGTCAAAATAGGAGGTTTAACCGCGCGTGAATCATACCGCAACCGTACTGGGTACAACAATAAACCGGAGGGTAACACTAGGTTGGCACGTATGGTCAACATGAAGGGCCAACTGCGATACGGAGGATTGGGTCGGGCTAACCGGGTTGCTGTTAGCCCATACTGGAAGAGTCGGGTTCGGTTCCTCATTTTTATGACCCGGACCCGGCGGGTCGGCAGCCCGGCCCGACCCGCCCATCTCTATCACCAACCCACATCCCTTCTCACAATTACTTGAAATATAGAGAGGTGCAACGGAAACCAAATGCGGTCTAAACAATGTCAAGAACACTCTGTGATTCAGTGTTCAACCAATGAACAGTAAGAAGAACTAGAAGTGGGTATTCGGAATTCGAAATTCAGAATTGGCTATTTTCGATACGTTCTGAATTTCGTTCGGACATTATATTTGGTTTCCGTTCCATTCCGTATTGGAATTCAGAATTCAGAATTCGAAATTTGGAATTCGGAACGATGTTTGGAAATTCGAAAATTCCACACAATAATAAAAAAAAATTCAAAAATAGCATTTTATAAAAAAAATTGAACCAAAAGTTTAATTATAAAAAAAATTCTCAAATATTTCTATCAGTTTTTATTTTCCCTAATCTTCTACGTCCTCTACTCTATTTTTGTGGTTCTGAAATTGCAGGGGAATCAAAGCGACTTCGTCTATAAACTATTAAATGTTACCAAAATTTAATAAAACAATAATTTATGTTATAAGATTTACCCAAACCGGAGCTATTCAATTGCATTTGTTCGAATTCAGTTTCTTCCTCTTCCTCTTCATCATATCCCGTTGGACTTTCGGTCAAGTTAATGCATTCCTCTGCAGCTTAACCTCAATTCCATTTGTTAGGACCTGTTTGTGTTTCCCCAACCCAACATTTTAATTAACAATGATCTGAACAAACACGTTGAAATAAAGATCATAGATAATATTAGGTTTCGAATAAAATTACAAAGATGCATTGAACACTTGGAATTGCAATGTGGGATTGTTATTCTATGACAAAATGTCGATGTAAGTACAAAACAATAGGTTACTAAAAAAAATTAATCGAAATTCGAAATTCCTAACAGCAATTTCGATTCCGATCCGAATTAAATTCAAAATTAATACACAGTTCCAAATCCGATCCGAATTTCCGAATTGTATTTCGAGTTCAAAATTTGGAATTCAGAACTATTCAAAATCTGGAAATTCAAAATTTCAAACATCATTTGCCCACCCCTAAGCAGTACAAGAGAAGAAAACAGGGGAAACAAAAAAGAGAGGGAAAAGTTTTCTGCAAATTTTCTCATTAGGGTTTCACCCAATCAATCATCTCCATTTATACACGTGTGTCGTCCACTATAGTTACTGTACAAACTAAAAAGCATGAATCTATTTTACAAACGATCAACACCTTTATTAGTAATACAATCAAAACGTGTCCGTTCGATCAATCTAGATCGAATGGTAATTGTGCCATCTTCATGATTTTGGAACAATGAGCAGAGTCTTCATTCACAGCTGCTCCTCTGCTCACGAGGCTTCCCAGTGAACTCTGATTGATGTAAGCTCCATCAGTAATACCCCCTACTCAAGAGGAACATTCCATAGGCTCATCTTCGATAGCAACTTCCTGAATTGTGATGAAGGTAGATTCTTTGTAAGAACATCCGCCAGCTGCAAAGTAGTATGGACATAACTTGGCTTGATTAGTCTAGACTTGTACTGATCTCTGACCACATGACAATCAATTTCAATGTGTTTCGTTCTTTCATGAAACACTGGATTTGCCGTAATGGCAATGACGATTTTTCTATCACACCACAAGGGAATGGGTAGAGAGAAAGGCACGCAAAAATCTTGCTGCATGTATGTGATTTAGATTACTTCTCGGACAGTGGAAGCAAGTGATAGGTATTCTGCTTCTGCAGATGAATAGGAGATGGTGGCTTGTTTTTTGGTCTTCCAAGAGATGAGACAAGGCCCAAGAAATGCACAAAAACCTGTGAGGGAATGACATGTAGTTATACAACTCCCCCAGTCAGCATCACAATAGGCCTTCAAAGTAAGGGCTGACCGAGATGGATAAAACAGTCCCAAGTTAGGGTTACCTGACAAGTACCATAGCACATGAGTTGCAGCTTGCCAGTGAGAGTCATGAGGTGCTTGTACCAATTGACTAAGTTGTTGTACGGCGTATGTGATATCTGGACGTGTGTAATTGAGATACAAGAGTTTCCCCACCAATCTCCTATACTTTTCTTGATTGTGGTAGAGAGGTGTGGTGTCTGTATCAGTTTGTACAGTAACCGATGGAGCTGTGAATGAAGACATCAATCAGAGTTCATTGGGAAGCCTCATGAGCAGAGGAGCAGATGTGAATGAAGACTCTTCTCATTGTTCCAAAATCATGAAGATGGCACAATTATCGCTTGATCCAGATTGATCGAACGGACGCGTTTTAACTGTATTACTAATAAAGGTGCTGATCGTTTGTAAAATAGATTCACGTTTTTTAGTTTGTACAATAACCAATAGTGGACAACCCTTGTGTATAAATGGAGACAATTGATTGTGATACCCTAATGAGAAAATCTGCGGAAAACTATTCCCTCTCTTTTTTGCTTCCCCTATTTTCTTCTCTTGTTCTGCTTACTGTTAATTGGTCGAACACTGAATCACAGAGTGTTCTTGATGGTATTAGAGCGCAGGTAAATTGACATGGGAGCTAATGCATACCTCGAAGAACAGCTACAGTCCGGGTGCACAGCTCGTGGGAATTTTATTGAATGACACCAATTACTTGGTGTGGAGAAGTGCTGGCAAAGTTAAAGAGTGGATTTATTGATAGAACTCTTAAGAAACCAAAAGGAGACACTAAACAGTTCCTCAAGTGGAAAAGGGCGAACAGTTTGGTGTGCTCATGGATAAAGGGGGCTATGATCCTAGATCTCATGAGGCAGTTCATGTTCGTACTCGATTCAAGGTAACAATGGATATACTTGGAAAAAAGGTTTGGAACAACAAGCCTACCACATGTGTTTGAGTTGAAAAGAATTGTAGCAATGCTTAGACAAGGTACAGTCTCGTTGGGAGAGTACTTCGGAAAATTGAAGCAAATCTGGGATCAATATGATCAGTTAAGGCTTATGCCACAAATTTATGGAAAAAATAGTGAACTGTTAAAAAGGAGGCAGAGTGAGGACCGTGTCATGGAGTTTCTAATGGAATTAAATGACATGTATGAGCAAGAAAGAAGTCAGATAATAAACTTGATCCACTGCCAGGACTGGATAAGGTGTTTAACATGATAGCCACCGCTGAAAAACATCAACAGGTTGCAACTCAGATGGCAGCAGGAGGCAATGAAATTAGTGTTGCTCTGATGGCGAAGGGAATGGGATGGAAAATGAGGGGACTCCCCAAACCCGTTTCAAAATAGGGGAAGCAAAAAAGAGAGGGAAAAGTTTTTCGCATATGTTCTCATTAGGGTTTCACCCAATCAATTGTCTCCATTTATACACTTGTGTCGTCCACTGTTGGTTACTGTACAAACTAAAAAACGTGAATCTATTTTACAAACGATCAGCACCTTTATTAGTAATACAATTAAAACGCGTCCGTTTGATCAATCTAGATCGAACGGTAACTGTGCCATCTTCATGATTTTGGAAGAATGAGCAGAGTCTTCATTCATAGCTGCTCCTCTGCTCACGAGGCTTCCCAGTGAACTCTGATTGATGTCTTCATTCACAGCTCCATCGGTTAATACAATGCAAGAGTGGGTAATTCATAATGCAGAAGCACAGAAATTTTATAATCTTCATGTCCTTTAACAAACTGTTAGATCAAGATTACCTGTGACAAGAAAGAAACACAAATAACACGTTTATTCTCAAAGTTCGGATATTATAAACAAAATTTTGAACGACAAAGACGACGCTAACATGAAAACGCTAAACAAATTCAATGTGCTGGAAGCAAACTATCTAAGACAACCAACAAATTTGGAAGGCCGCATGAAATAGCTCTTAAAGGAACAAATTCCTACCTTCCGTCTTTAAAGCATTTTACCGATAAAAATGGTAGCCACTGCTATAAATGACTGTTAATGCTCAAATTTGAGCCACTAAAGAAGTCGAAAACTATTTTTTTTAGCTGCAAAACATATGCAGCCTGCAGCAAAGATAGTATCTTCTATTTCCAAAACTAGCTGCCACAAGTTAGCTTCCTAACTAACTGCTAATGAACATAATCGGCATTGCAATGATATTTAGTCTCTCCAAAAACAAATCAAAACATCAACATTAAATTGAACAGAAATAAAAAGAACGGAAAATCGGTGATACATAGCATCCGCACCAATTGAACTCACCAAAACCAGCTTACATAGAACAATCACGGAAAGAAAAGCCAATTTGCCTAATTGGGTTTCAAAAGTTGAAGATAGAAGCTTCAGCCTTCAACAGGAGAAGAAACAGGAAAACTGGAAAATGAGATAATGAAAACGCTCGAAGTGTTATGGATTGAATGTCAACGATTTTGGAGACGAATGCGAACATAACATTTATGTCGAATAGTTGTGAATAGTATTAAAATTAATTGAAGGCATGTGAGTGTCAACAATTCGTTGATAAATATGTATACAAGATGAGAAGAAAAAGAAAGAAGAAAAACAAAGGTTGAGAAGAAATAAATTTAGAAGAAATGTTGCATTTATTCTTTATAGTCATTTGCACGTATCAAATTCCTTACTTTATTTACATAATTTATTAATTTGTTCATAACACGTTATCAGCACGACCCTACTACTGGGTTACTAGCATTCTTACTGAGGTAAATGTAATTAATTATTGTTATAATGTCTAATCTTTCTAAACTTGAGTTTGTGGCTTTGTATATCATGAAAAAAAATTACTTGTTATGGATTCTTGATACGAAAATCCATCTAGAAGCTATGGGTCTCGGAGACATCATAAAAAATGAAAATAAAGCATCTCGACAAGATAAGGTAAAAATCACGATATTTATTCGCCAACATATTGCTGAGGGACTCAAGGTAAAACACATTACTATAAAAGATCTTACATTTTTTTTGATAAGTATAAAAGATCTTACATATCTTTGGAAAAATTTTAAAGAGAGGTATGATTACCAGAAAACGGTGATACTTTCAAAAGTTTGTTATGATTGGTTGCATGTACGCTTACAAGATTTTAAATCTATAAGCGAATACAATTATAGTATGTTCAAAATCAGTTATCAACTGAAGTTATGTGATGAAAAGATTACCAATGAGGGCATACTAGAAAAAACGTTCACTACTTTTCATGCTACTAATATGCTCCTGTAGCAGCAATACCATGAAAAGGGTTTTAAGAAGTATTACGAACTGATTTTATGTCTTCTTGTGCTGAACAAAATGACGAGTTACTAATGAAAAATCATCAATCACGTTCAAGTGGTTCTGTTCTATTTCTAGAAGTGAATGTGAATACATTTAATTAAGGCCCTCGCCGTGGTCATGGATGTGGAAATTGGGAAAATCATCTTTACTTTCGCCGCAACAATCCCAATAATACAAATAACCACCAGAAGTGCGAGAAAAATGATAATTTGCAAGACCGCAACAAATAATTCCAGGACAACAAAAATGTAAAAAATGTTTGCCATCGACATGAGATGAACAATCATTGGTATCGTACCTGTCGTATGCCAAAACAACTTGTAGAACTTTATCAAGCTTTAAAAGCTAAATGGAAGAATGCGGAGATAAACTTTATCCAAAATTCAATGCAGAATATAGAAATGAATTTTGTTCAAAATGATTTCCTCGATGAAAAATTTGATGTGACATATTAAAATGTTGTTGATTTTCTTGCCCACACTGATCCCATGAATAGTGAAAAAATATCTAAGTTTTTTTTTTGTATTTTATCTAGTTCTCAGTATCATGCTTGATTTATTATACAATCGTCACTTTATTATAAGTTTGATTTTGTTTATTTCTTACTGTTACTTATTTATTAAAGATAACTATTGATTTATTCAAATCAAATGAGGAAGATGTATGTCTCGCAGATAGTGTAACAACACACAGCATATTCAACAATAAAAAATATTTTATCTTCCTATCTTCAAGGGAAGCATATGTCAATATAATAATATATAATAGTTCAAAATTAATTGAAGGCTTCAGAAGAGCACAAATTATACTACCACGAAGGATAAACATCACAATTGATTATGCTTTATTCTCATCTAAGTCTCGACAAAATTTATTGAGTTTTAAAGATATTCGCCGAAATGAATATCATATTGAGATTATGAACGAAAAAATGAAGAATACTTATGCATTACATTAATTTTTTGGATAACAAATGCATCTTAAAAAGATTACCCGTAATGTCCTCTGGATTATATTACACAACAATTAGAATGGTTGAAACTTATGCTGTTGAAATTCTAAAGACTACTTAAATTTTTAAAGTGTTGCATCATCGGTTGGCCATCCCGGATAGAAAATTCATGTGGTAATTCAATGAAAAACCAAAAGATTTTTCAAAATAGTGAATTTTTATGTGTTGCTTGCTCTCAAGGCAAGCCAATTACAATGCCTTTATTAAATAAAGTTGGGTATGAGAACCCTACATTTTTTTGAAAGAATTCAGGTAGATATATGTGGGCCTATACACCCACCATGCAGACCATTTAGATATTTTATGGTTTTGATTGATGCATCAACTAAATGGTCGCATGTGTACTTATTATCTACTCATAATTTAGTTTTTACAAGATTACTTGCACAAATAATTTGCTTGCGAGCTCATTTTCCTGATTTTTCAATAAAGAAAATTGGCCTAGATAATGCTGCTGAATTTTAATCACAAGTCTTTAATGACTATTGCATATCAATTGGGATAACCATTGAACATCCTGTTGCACATGTTCATACACAAAGTGGTTTGACTGAATCATTTATTAAACGCTTCTAATTGATTGCAAGGCCAATGCCTATGCATTCCAAACTCCCCGTATTTGCTTGGGGACATGCAATTTTGCATGTGGCACCACTTATTCGTATCAGACTAACAAGTTATAATAATTTCTCCCCGTTGCAAATGATTTATAGTCAGGAACCAAATATTTCACATCTAAGAATATTCGGATGTGCGGTATTTGTACCAATTGCTCCTTTACAACGCAAAAAGATGGGTCCTCAAAGAAGGATAAGAATATATATTGGATATGAATTTCTTTCGATAATTAAATATTTAAAACTATTAACTGGAGATTCATTTACAACAAGATTTGCTGATTGTCATTTTGATGAATCAATTTTTTCAACATTAGGG
>JAOWBN010034204.1:0-10186 GCA_028565015.1 Pinguicula moranensis | reverse complement strand
CTTTGAAAGTTGAAGATTATCGCCCTATTACTCTTATAGGCTCTATGCCTAAAATCATATCAAAGACACTAGCAATCCGAATGGCAGCTATCATGGAACAAATCATTTCTCCAAATCAAATGGCATTTCTAAAAGGTAGGAGACTTTTAGATGGTGTATTGATAGCAAATGAAGCGATTGATGAATTAAAGAAATTGAACAAGGGTCTAATACTTAAGGTTGATTTCGAGAAAGATTTCGACACAATCAACTGGAAGTATATAGCTGACACTCTGACTAATATGAATATCCCACAAGCTTGGATAACATGGGTTGGTGAACTCCTGATATCAGGTATTACATCAGTTCTTATTAATAGAAGTCCTATACAGGAATTTACACCTCAACGTGGTCTCAGACAAGGAGATCCAATGTCCCCGTTCTTATTCTTAGTGGCTGCACAAGGATTATCAGTGATGTTAGAGAAGGCTATTTCTGTAGGCAAGTTCCACCCTCTTTTTATTGGCAAAGAAAGTATAGCTCTATCTCATCTTCAATTTGCAAATGACACATTATTACTGGTACAAGTATCATGGGATACAGTGATCTCCTTCAAAGCCATTCTCCAAAATTTTGAGCTTATTTCAGGATTGCGAGTAAATTTCAGCAAGAGCAACCTGTATGGTATCAATATTCAGCCGGATATTCTGGAAAACATGTCAGACTACCTGAGATGCAAAGAGGATAATCTTCCTTTCCAATATCTAGGTCCGCTCGTAGGTAGCAACCATCATAAAGCAGTAGTATGGAAGCCGTTGGTGGAGAAAATTGAAAGAAAACTAAATGCATGGGAGAACAAGTCCCCTTTCTAAGGGTGGTAGATTGGTGCTGCTCAACTCAGTACTCAACTCCATCCCTTCTCACTTTTTCTCATTCTTTGTGGCTCCTCCTCTAGTTCTAAAACACCTCATAAGTCTGCAAAGAAAATTTTTTGGGGGCTCAAAGAAGGAGCAGAAAAAGGTGCGCTGGACTGCCTGGGAAAAAAATCACACGGCCAAAACAAATGGGGGGACAGGGAGTGAAGAATATAGCCCTAGCAAACAAAGCTTTGATGGGGAGATGGGGAGAGAAAATTCTGAAGGGGAATTCATGTCTTGTTAAGGACATTCTGCGCTCAAAATATGGTCAGGAAGGAGTTCTGAAGATGGGAAACTTAAGAGAACTGAGGCGGCATCAGACTCAAATAACAGCTTCAAGGGGTCGAAAAAGAGGTAATGGATATGCCTCAATTTGGTGGACTGATTTGCAGAAGCTGCTAACAGAGAACTGGTTCTTTGATATGCCCAAAATTTGTATTGGATCTGGTAATGAAACGCAATTCTGGAAAGATATATGGAGGCAAAAAGAAATCCTAGCTGAACTCTTCCCTCAACTATTTAGAATTGCAGTGGACCAAAATTTGTATCTTGCGGATGCAGGCACATGGACTGAAAATAGGTGGCATTGGAATCTAAAGTGGAGAAGACTGATGAGATCACATGAGCAATCCTCGCTAGAAAGTCTGCTTTCATTACTACAATCAGTTGCACCAACATAGACAAGTACAGATCATTATATCTTTCCACAGGAGATGTCTGGGAGATACACAACAAAAGTAGCTTACAATCAGCTACTAGAGGGACTAGACTCACCATTCTTAGAGACGGAGATAGCTGTTATTAGCAGCATTTTGGAACTGCTTCTCACAAACAAAATATATTACACTATGCTGGAAAATTTTCCAGAATGCAGTGCCTGTAAAAAATGTTCTCAAGTCAAGAAATATAATCTCGGTGGATCATGAAGAAGGATCCACTCTTTGTAGATCAGGTATGGAAACTGTAACTCACTTATTTCATAACTGTCCTGCAACATTTGCTGTATCGCAGGAACTGCAGACATGGCTTGGGAAAGAAGAAGAACAGGTAATCAGTTGGTCCTCAAATGAAGTCCCTACACTGGATGCTTTCTGCAATAACAAACCAGGAACGATTAATCTTGTGGCTTGGAAATCAATATGGATCTCTTTCATTTGGCATATATGGAAAACTAGGAATAGAATGCATTTTACTAATACTGAGCTGTCTAATTCAAAGATCATATAGTGTATTCAAAATGACTCGTGGTTAGGAATTAAATCAAAAATGAAATCCTTCTGTTACTCACTGTACGACTGGCATACACACCCAACTACATGTATGCAGTTTTAAAATAATCTTAGGAGTTAGTCCACTCTAGTTAATTTAGAACCGGAATTACCTTGAGTTTTTGTCTCCAGGTTGCAATATATGGCACTGAGGGTGAAGTGAAGCATGAGTAATGGTGGAAAGGCTCTTACTTCCTTTGTATTATAATCTGTTTTATTCCTGGAACAAGCATTTTTAATTTCATGTCAATGAGGTACAGGTAGGTCTAGTAGGAGAGCACCACAAGCTGAGCTCACGGAGTTCAAAAAACTTACCTAACCACAAAATTATGAAATCATTTTTGATGGTTCAACTCTACCTAACTGTCTTGTGCTATCTCACTCTTCAATTATATGACTATGGTACACGATAGGTCCAGACAGAAGGAGTTTTTCATATTAATATACAGCTAAAATGTTTGATATATACGGACCTTTGTTGAGTATGCCATTGAAAGCTGGCAATATGTGAAGAAACCCACAACAAATCGCTGGATTTTTGTTGGGAAGAGTTACACCAAACAAGTTGCTGGCCAAATTCTAGGACAACATGTATGACATTTGGACACTTTCCATGAGTTGGACACTTTTCACGATTCTGCACAATCAAAGATGTCATCAAGGCCACTGCTGAGGAAGATACCGCTGGGAAACATGGTGCACTAAAAATACAGAGACAGTCTTGCTAAGATAGGAGAACATTCAGACATCATGTCGTGACTGTGTTACGGGGATATATGGACATGTCAATAATGATATGATGAGTCATCTACTCAATGAAAATTGATGGTACTTTTACCAGAAATCATACAGCGGATAGGGACAATGGACAGAGACCCTTCTGATGCGCCACGGCAAATCCTGATGTGAATGAAAGTAGTGTCTGGAGAAAGAAATCCTATTTGTGGCTTAGAAAATAAAAGATCTCCAGTTTTTCTCTGCTAAGGCAGGAACTGGGAATACAGCCAATTCACGAAGCATACAAGATTCCACCCTTGCAGATTAGATGCAGATTGAAACTGAATCTGGGATATGACCATAGAGAAGAAACAAGAGCCAAATGAGAAGAAAAGACTAGAGAATACATTCCAAGATAGGGCAGGCTAATTAGAAACGATGACAGTGATGAGAATAGACGGTGAAGGAGGCTGAATGGGTTGTCTTAAAAGTGAACTTTTATATGCTTGCCCAACTAGTCATATATTCTATACATTACAGGGATAGCTCACCAAGCTGGAACGACCTATGTACCGATATTCCTAAAAAAAGGGTATCGATAAGTTGATAGTCATGACATCCAGACTTGGTGAAGAACGAGTGATGATGATGAACTGAACGCGGAGATGCTGGTGCATCAATGACGTTAGGGGAGCCACACACTTGTTACTCGTAGCTATAATTGAGGGTATGATGGAAGGGCAGGACGTATAGTTCATGATCAAGAAATCACTCATTTTTTTCACCAGTATAGACTCATCGCTCACTACATCTTATGCTTTGTCATAAACTTGCGCATTTTTTTGTCTCTTCCTTGTTCTTGTAAATACGTTTTTACCTTATCTATAAAATTTGGCTTATAAAAAAAAAAGGATCAACGTGCAAGAAAATAAAATTTAAGCTTGAAACCTGAATCTCCGTCAATGGTGCCAAAACTTGATGTCTTCTCAACAATAAAGAATAACTCACAAGTATACGAATCAATATAGCACCGATAAGCTACCCCAAGGTCGAATCTCTCAAGGATCCAGGTCTTTATCAAGCCTAAATTATGCTAACCTTGGTTACCTATTTATCTAAATAAAAAAATCATTAAAGGTTGGTTGATTTGTTGACTGGACTAATGGCTAAGACTAAACTAACAACACGGACTGCGCAAAGACTAGTTGAAAGTCTAGGGAGCTCCTTTGGTCAAGAAGGCATGGGTCCTAGGTTCAGTCAATAGATATGGTGTATCTAAATGTGTTCTATCATGTCTAGCCATGGGGTCCCTTTAACAATCTTACCCAAGCAGATTCTTAAGAGATTACTATTTTACCGCATGCCCGAAAGAGATCCTTAAGGTATATACCCTTTTAAAGTCTTACCTAACGTCTCACCCCTAGAGTGATTCTTGAGGGATTACCTTTTACAGCTTGCCCTATGACATTCTTAAGTTATTACCTTTTTACTACGTGCCCAAATGTCTATCCTAATTAGTGTGAATCCTAAGGGATTGATTTCTACAGCTTACCCTAGCAAATTCTATACCTTCATCCTAATGAAACCTGACACACATCAACTATCCAACCACAGTTAAATAACGAACCCATACAATCTTGCATAAATAATCATAAACAAACTATCTAAATATACCATAAACATGAATAAATTAAGCAAACAATGAGTTCTTTCCTTTTTACAAAGTTTACCCGACCAAGGAAATCCAAGGTGGGTAGCCAAAAGCCTATGGTAAAGACTCCTTCTCTTTCAAAAGAAAACCCTAGCTTGAATTCTACCCTAGGAAAGTATACACAAGAAAATAGAGAGAGAAATAAAGGTTTTCCACCTTCTAAACCCTAACCAAAAGTTCTTACAATAAATATTGTGATAAAGCTTATATCTTGGTAGGTTAAATGAGGGCAAAATGGGGAATTCAAGGAAAAATTAGTGATGTGGTACTCAATTAGCACCGGGCAGGTGCCATATAAGTGAAGGTCAATGCCTCATGATTGCATTGCCTCAAAGGTGAGGGTCTCCTGTAACAATAGAGCTGGGCGGTCTGTTTTGGTGTTGGACCTTCGATTACCCGGTACGTTTCTTCCACTTCTGGTCCAATTCTTATATGGTTCCAACACAGTTGAACCTCATGTTCGCTTTTAATTTTTTTAATATATTTTTTATAAAAAAATTGGTTACTTAATTTTTTTTAAATTTGTAGGTTTATAAGTTATATAAGACGTAAACTATAATTATTTAAAAACAATTATAAGTTATATAAAGATTATAAGTTTATATAAAGAAATTTAAGTTATATACAGTTTATAAGTTATATAAATTTTATAAGTTATATAAGTTTGTAAGATATATAAAGTGTATAAGTTATATTAAGTGTATAAGTTATATAAGTCTATAAGCTATATAAAGTTTATAAGTTTATAAGTTATATATGTTTATAAGTTATATAAGTTTATAAGTTTATAAGTTACATAAGTTTATAAGTTATATAAATTTATAAGTTACATAAGTTTATCAATTTATAAATTATATAAAGTTTATAAGTTATATAAACTTTATGTTTTAGGTTTTACGATTAGGGTTTAGGGTTTAGGATTTTAGGGTAGAAAAAAAAAGAGTGAGGAAGGCTTGAACTTAATTATAAATGTCAACATCAATAATTAAGTTGCATATTTATCATTTATGTATGTATACATTAATGAATCAAAGTTCACAAAATTCTTTTACCTCACTTACCTGTTGGATAACCACTAGTAAGTTGGACTTGTGGTGCTTGCCGATGTCGTATCAGTGTTCCATGTGTTGACTAAACCCCTAAACCCTAAACCCTCTATTTTTGGCAGCTATCCAATTATTCAAACAAATTTGATATTTCAGGTTGATCGGATGCAAGGGTGCATGACGGTCATCTAGAACGTACCCTCCCTTGCTGAAGGTTTATTCAACGGCAACTGTTAAAACTAGACATGCTAGAACTTCTTTCGCTATAATCAATAACACTAGAAAATCTCTTGTTTTGCTCCTCCAGCAATAAAGAATATCAAAATCCCAGTCGAATAAAACATCCTATTCACATGACTGAGCAATTTCAAAAGTGTCGTTAGATAAGTATCAAGTTTCATGTATGTGGAACTTGACGAGTACCTAAGCCGTTTCGATATTTGTTTAATTGTATTCCACATTATTCCTATTATTGCTCCACTTGAAGCACTACTACTAGATGCACTCTCACGAGTTTGTACAGGAATATCTAAACGGGCTTGATATTCTACATATAATTCATTTAATAACTAAACATTTCTTCAATTATAGTCTTATAGTCGACAACGGGTATATATCATCCTCGCTGACAAATCCACCATAATAATCTTCTAATGATATTTTAAACCCTCTAATTTCATCCGATGGTCTAAACTAGTGGCAACAAGATTAAGTAGTGGTATATTTAAAAGATATTTACAACATTTTGCACTAATAGCGTCTACACAATTTGTCAAATTAGTTTCATCTCTAAAATCCGTAATAATGGCTTCTAAGTTAATACAAAATGAAACAATAAGATGGGAAGTGGGCTTATATACGTGTGATAATAATTTAGAATAATCATTAAAATATTTTTATAATTAAAAGTTTTTCACACGCTAACCAATGACTTTGATGTAAATATATATTTTGGTAACTATTATTCATAAAACTATACAATAAATTGTTATAATGCACGGTTTGCTGAAGTAAAATATGTGTTGAGTTCTTACAGGTTGACATGTCTAATGAAAATTTTATTGGCTTAACATTCTCATCTTTATTAAATTTGAACCAATCTTTCATTGTCCTAGGTTTAGTGGCTAAATTTTTTATTTTACATTTAATGAGGTTTACGCTTAAATCTATACATTTAAGAGCATCTCGTACACATAAATTAATAATATGACAAATACAGCGAATATGAAAAAAAACGACCACCAAAAGAAGAATCACATAATGCCTTTAAATCGTCTATACATGCATCATTGTTAGAGGAATTATCAAAATAAATACTATATACATGGTGTTGTATATTATATTATTTTAAAATTAACATAAACATAATGCTTATATTTTATGTTGTGTGTGCATCCTCAAACATCCTATACGCTAATATATATTTTTTTGTATTTTTCACTCATTATCTATCTTGTGACATCTAAATCTCATATAACTATGGTTTTTCCAACGATAAAACCATATATCGTTAGTGTGTGATATAACTACAAAATGCGAGATTTAAACATGTACCTGCATCTCCATCTATAGCTACAATTCCGGATCCAGCTTTACCGGCAATAGAACCCCAACTACTTGACATTTGGGTTTGTGTAGGATCGACAACAATATCTCCCATGTGTTTATCCATTATATGTCTCACAAAAAAAAATCATTAATTAAATTTAAAAATTCTAAATTTTAAAACATATTCTAATTTCATAATTTAAAAAATATATATATCAATACTCATAGTTTAAAACAATCAAAATCTAAAAATTAAATTTTGAAAACTACAAATGTAAATCATATCTTTTTTGAAGTGGAATTTCTCTTGACATACCCGACACTTCACCCAAAAAAAGTCGGGCCCTCTTTTCAAATTTGGAATTTTGTCGAAAAATTCCATTAAAATTTGGCAGGTGCTCATTTTCTCCACAACCCGCTCTTGAGTTTGAGACACCAGAGGATGAATGGGTAGACGAATACCATGACCATGAAAAGAATATGGTGTTACCGCCTCCAGAACCGGTAGTGGTGTGTTCGACTCGCCCAACTCGTGCGTTGAAATCAGGGGATGTAGAAAAAAGAATTCATTCCGATGACATTATTGCAGTCGAAAACTAAATCTAAAATGTGAAAGTTGCTAAAAAGTCCATCATAATGAAAGATTTAAATAGAGCGAATAGTTGAGAATACGTGAAGAAAATTTTAGAGATTGGTGTGATCAAAATGAAGGGGGTGGAGGGGTACTTATAGGTATAGAAAATTTAAGAAAAAATAATTTAGGCATGGCAGGCCAAAGGTAAGTTTTTTCAAAAAAAAATATATTTTATTATTTTTTTATATTTTCTTTTATTAGAATAATAATATTTTATTATTTTTGTATTTTTTAAATAGAATTCTAATATTTTATTATTATTTTCTATTTTAATAAATAAATTAATTATTTAAATAATTAATTTTTTACCGATTTTTACCGGTCCAACTATTTTTTGTATTGGTTTGGTTTGTTATATTAAAAAACATTCCGAAAATGCCCAACCCGACTAACCTTCATGCAGTAGGTTAGAACGGCCGACACAGCGGTTGCGGGTTGCCGAAAAAACGAACCAAGCCCGACCCAACTAACCTTCGAGTGGTAGGCCTGCTAGTCAATCCGATTGGCGGGACAGTCAAATGCAGGTCAGATTATCGGGCCACTTTGCCTATGTCTATGTAACAAACCCAAATTTATTGTTTTTTTGTTGCTCCCAGTATCTATTTAATAAAATAAGGATTGGACTATTGGGCTCGGATGTTTTTTTACATTGAGAGGACTGTGTAAGGCCCAATTTCAACCAACGGGGAAATATGTTCTATGCGACCCAAGAGGAAAACTAATCTTTGGAAGGAAAAAAAATTTGCAGAAAGGGAAAATACAAAAGTCTGAATCGAGACAGAGTTTGTAGAGCACACGACGGCAAGATTCGTGAGGCAGAAGGAATGTTGGATCTCCAAATTGGGTAGGAAGTATAAAGAAAGGGTTAACTAAGGTGAACCCATGTACGAGATACAAGATGATCAGATCTTTGAATGTTACTGATGAAGATGTTCTGAGGCCCAAGATGAATTTGAAGGGTAGCATGGCTAATCTAAAAGAGTCCTAATCTTCGAAGGAGTCCTAACCCCGGAAGAAGTCCTAGCTCAACCAGGAGTCCTAACTCAACAATGAAGCCTAATCCGACAAGGAGTCATAATATAACAAGGAGCCCTAACTTCGGAGGGAGTCCTAACTCAATAAGGCATTCTAACTCGACAAGGAATCCTATTCGAACAAGGAGTCCTAGACGAATAAGGAGTCTAAGCCTGATATATGGGCCGAACACAGGAATGAGGGCTAAGAAGTTCAAAGAGGCCCTAAATGGATTGAACGATGAGACGTGGGCTACATCCACTACATTTGACACATTTGAACCCCATGGCCCAAATGAGATAAATGGGCCCCACGACCCATGGAAGCCCATCAACTTGGATAATCCAGGCTTATCCGATCACCTTTAGATAAAGTTATTTCTTTTTAGTGTTTATCTAAAAGAGTTAGAGTTCTAGTATGTAATTTAAGTCCTAGATTTTGACCCCTTCACCTATAAATAAGGGGGGGTCAATTGAACACAATCTAACAATATTTATGAAGTTTTTACGTTTTTACGTATTTGAAATATTGTATTCACTTTTGGTTTTAAACCTTCTTTGACTTATCTTTTATTTTCAAGTTAAGTGGCCGATATTGTATTCTCTTTCGGTTTTAAATCTTTTTTTACTTTTCTTTTATTTTCAAGTTAAGTGTCGTCATTTTAAAGAACTTATCCTTAATTATTGGTTAGCACAAATTGCTTTTAAGAGATTATTTGGTGCGTTCTCGTTGGTTAACACAAGTTGTCTTTGGGCGAAAGCACAAATTCGGCCCTTTTAGATCTTGTTTTGAATCTTGAATTGATGTGGGGGTTTTACCACAAGTTCGGCTGGGATTTGTATCATTAATGATCATATAGAAGCACATTCTCTTCATTGAAATCAGAAACCTAGAGAGGGTGAAGTAGTGGTGTCCAGCGGAAGCGGAATTAGCGAAAAACCGTTATCATTTTCGCTATCGCTTCCGCAATTCCGCTTCCGGCAGAACAACGAAAGCGGTGAAAAAAATACATTCCGCTATATTAGCAGAAGCGATAGCGGTGTTCCGCTAATTCCGCCAGTACCGTTATTATTTAACTTTTAAAAAAAATATAAAAAAAATTATAAATATAAATTGAATCAGTTTCCATAGAAAATTATGTCACGACTTACAATTTGATATTCATACTGGACCTAGAATGGAAAATGGATTACTTGTTTGTTTTGTTATTGAAACTTGCTAAAATTATGTTGTTGGACTCTAACTGTTTTGTGTTGATATCAACAAGTAGAATGGACAATTGAACTGTTGGAAACTGTTGATTAATTTACGGTTGTCTGTTACAGGTGGTTGTTTCAAGAAATCTGTTATTT
>JAOWBN010034193.1:0-10186 GCA_028565015.1 Pinguicula moranensis | reverse complement strand
GGCCCTCCGTCGGCGGGGGCGGCGGGGGCTCCGATACGGTAGTTTCAAAAAATTCCGGACCCTCCGAGTCACCTTTATTCTAAAAATAGTAATCGTTTAAGTACTTGCGCAAAACACCACCCCTTTTAAAAATAAGAAGAAGTAGTAGTAGAAGAAGTAGAAGAATGTTGGCGCAAAACAGGGCCTTAGTGGGGTGAGTGGTTAACATGTAAAGGGAGTGATCCCTGATTTATGGGATCACTCCTTATCTAAATCGACCCACTAAGAAGTCCAATAAGTCTAGGATTCTATTCTTATTCTTATTAATCTTTGTGCGCCATAAGAGAAATCAATGAAGCATAGAACATAAATTATTGTTCAAAGATTTCTTCAGACTGATCTTGGTGGGGTGGCTTCCTATAGTAGTAGGGAAACCGTGGTCCACCAAATTTTTGTTGGGCCCACCCCAAATTTTTTTGGAACTCCCTATAATTTTGGGCTAGCTCATTTATTGATTGCAATTGAGGAGCAATCTTGTAAAAGAGAATGATGAAATTGAAATTTCAAACTTTACGTCTACTTAAACTGTAATCATAGCCAATGTTGACTCTGCTGTAAGCTTAAGAGTTCAGTAAAGTTGAGGAATTTTTCGATAGTTAAAAGTCGATTTAATAAAAAAATGCCAATTAGTCTGGATGATAATATAGAGTTTGGGCCATATTCCATGTTTTCAATAAATAAATAGGCTAACATGGCCTCATGGGTCTACAAATTGATACATTCATGAATGTGAGAATCTTGATATTTTTTATTGGGCCTTGTAGTACTCTTTTCAGGAAGGTATTCGATCTAAGATCCGGACTGATATGCTGGCTCGCGAGTAGAGCATTAAATTTTTCTCCTTCATTTTCAAGATAACGAATCACCCATGTAAATATGGTGGGCTAGTGGGCTCATCGGCTTTGCTACTTGGCCCAGACCCCAGTTTCAAAACTGTCCCGGCCCTGCCCAGCAAAAATGTTGACAGACAGCATAAAAAAAAATAACTTTACCTAATATATTGCCAACTAAATTTGAATTTGGAGGGTCAAATAATGAAACTAGATGATATGCCAATGAAATTCGTTGTGCTCCCACCAAACATGGCCGCCTGAAGTCAAGATCAACGAACAAACCTTTTTCTTGGATCGCGCGTGGCTTTATTCTTTTGTTTGAAGAATTGAAGTACCATGCAAAATTTAATTATTAGTATTACATAACCCTGTTTTCCTGTCACGCTCACGCATCATATATTGACAGTGGCGTAAAACGATAGACTTTTGGGTTATATTTTATTTAGAAACGATATAGCGCGTGACCAACACCGACGGGGCAAAATGATCAAAATATTCTCATATTGAATTTCGTGCCAGTGTTTAATACAGGGATACTTTGGTCATTTCGCCTGTTTCCGTGCATTCGTGCGCGATAATCTGTCGTGCGCTATATCATTTCTATATTTTATTTGATGTGATGAATTAACCAAATCAACAATGATTGGACAAGTATCACACATTAATTGCTAACCCAAATTTATATTTATATAGAGGATGAATCTATTATCATGAAATTTTGATACTAATTTTAACATTAAATTTAGACTTTTCAATTAAAAAAATCATGTGGTCAGAATTAAATAATAAAATAAAAAATAAAAATCCCTTCACCTAAACCTCAACAGAAAAATCCTCAGAAAACTATGCTGCCATCGAATCTTGCTGCGCCTTGTTGAACCTATTACCATCTGGCACATCATCCCCATTTATATATAGATAAATATGGTACTATAATATAATAATTTGGAATTAAGATTTTAATAAATGAACCCACATCCATTTTCTATGTTAAGCCACACATGCGAATACCCCTACGGACTTGAGCCCACTGGGCCAAATCTATTAAATCTTCTCATGTATCATACTATGATATCCACAATTGAACAAGCTTGGGCATATAAAACAAAAATTGATAATGGACTCATGAACATTGAGTGTTGATTGTAAGATACACGCCTATAATATAAAAAATAAATCTCAATAGCGTTTGCCTAGTTATACTTAATGGGAGTGTTAGGACAAGTATCCACACGGATTCGACACACAAGTTTATACTTACATATAAAGAAATATAGTGCTACAGTGTAACACTTTGACTATGGTACTAAGATTTTAATAGAGTAACCCACATCCATTTATATGTTGGCCCACACATATGCACACTTCTACATGCTTGAGCCCATTGGATTGGTTTACTAAATCTTCTCAAGCACCATGTATTTATAATATAACGGTTGTCTGAGGAGTACAAGATTGTGATATACACAGATCATATCTAACACAACTACCTAATAGGGATAGTAACTAATTGATAATTATCTAGGATAAACAATATGGTTGATTTGGTGGTGAATAGTTAGTTATTTGGAGGAAGGACATGATTATCCCGAGAAATGATATAGCGCAGGACAAAAGAGCGCAAGACAGCGCAAGACACCACAAAATGGACAATTATATACCCGTGTTAATTTCTGTATCAGTGTTCAACATGAGGGTATAATGTGAAAATTGCTCTGTCTTGCTGTCTTGCGCTCTTTTGTCCTGCGCTATATCATTTTTCGATTATCCATAATATGGCGAAGCTATGATCTCAAACTGAGGGGTGGCTAAAGCCCAGAGAAAGGAGGAAAAAAATCTCACTAAAACTTGCATATTTTGGGGGAAAGAGGGAGGAGCTAGGGGCGACCGCCCCCCTCATCCCCGTATCCACCCACGTATATTGATACATTTATATGTTTAATATTGTCCAAATATATTATTATAAATAACTCAAAAAATTAAAGGCAATTGAACGTTCATTCACTTTCGAACTCCATCTCATACTTCTCGAGCAAAAGTCCATGTGCAAATTAACGTCAGTTCTTATGTCAAAGAATAATTGAAGTTGACGGATAGATTCTTAAAAAAAAACTAGTGCTGGCCCAAAAATGATATAGCGCAAGAAAATATAACAGGAAAGTCACAAAAAAATTTGGCACGTCAAATTAAATGGGCCCCCAAATATTAAACACAGCAAAACAGTTGGTTCAATCAGTGGGCCCATCAATTTTCTTGCGTCACATCACCTCTCGTGCTGGCTGCGGGGACCTAAATTCAGGAGTTAAAAATTCCCAATTTGTAGTCGATTACTATGCACTTCCTATGAGAACATAATTCTGGATGCTCCTTATTCGCCAATAGATTTGGAGAGACTTTCGATGATATGTATGAGTTTTCGAACAAAATATGTTTATTAAAATTTTTATTTTTTTTTATAAATAAATAAAATACAAATGAAAATTTCATAAAATAAATATTGATATTGTTTAATTAAAAAAATCATTTAAAGATTGAATATCCTTTTTAGCCTAATCTATGGTCAAGGATATGTAAACAACCTAAATGACCTGTCCCTCATAAATGAATTGTGAACAAGGTCGGCTCCAGAAATTTGTTGGGGTGTACAAAAAAAAAACTTAAAAAATAAATAAATTAGGGGGCTATGTATTATTTGGGGTGGGTGGGTGGTGGTAACAAAATAATTTATCTAGTCAATAGTTATAAAAAAAATTATCAGTTCAAATAATAATAAAAAATAAAAGTTAAACTATTTGATATATTACAAAGTTTACTTTCAATAAAGATAATTATAAAAAATATATATAGAATCTTATAACCAAAATATCTATTTATTATTTTTTATAAAATAAGGCACAATGGAGTGTGGGGGTGGAAGCAGGCCGGGCTAGGCCCGACCAACCCCTCTATCCGCCCTTGATTGTGAGTCCACCCATGGATGATTTTTAGCTATTTCTTTTTCTATAAAAAGAAAAAAAGTTATGAATTCTTCCATTGGTAGTAGTAGCAGCTATAGTGACTATAGATCATGACCACTTAACAGCCAAATGTTTACCAGCTAAGTTTAAATAAGAATCTTAAATAAAGGCTAAGCAACCCTAAAACCCACGAACATTCCCAACAAGGACCTTCCTTTCGGTTGGGTTGGGTGAGAAGTGATATAGCGCATTAATTTTAGCATACTAAACACACACTAATATTGTGGGTTCACTGGTTTGATCAATCGTTTTTATGTGTTTTTTACATTTTTGAGCCCACTGAATTTGATGTAACAAGCATTAATGTATTTTTAGTATGCTAAATTAGTGTGCTAAATCATTTCTCGGGTTGGGTAGAGTAATAGAGTACAGTCACTGTTTTCAAAGTTTGTTTTATATAATAGTACAAATAAATATATGCGAGGGTGAATTTTTTCTTTCTTTCTAAAAGCAAAAAAGTTTTATTCAACCTCCAAAAGCACTAAATTGCAATAGTGAATATGATCTAGCTCAAAACATAAGCATTACATAACAGCTAATCTGTTCTGTATAACTAACACCACAATCTCACCTTTATGTCCTGCTCCACATCCTCGGTAAACCAGTTGGTGGATGGGGGCGTAATTAAAATAAAAAATGCATGCGTGTTGTGAATTATTTGTGCAAGTGTAAATAAATACAATCAAATAACTAAAAAATGTTTCTTTTTCTCCTTTTCTATCTCATCTTCCTTTCTCTTAGTTTCTCTATCTCGTTTCTCTATTTCTATACTTTTCTACTTCTCTTCTCTAATGCACAATACACAAATATATATATATTGCACAAAAATAATAAATAGACATTACATCAAATCCTCCTCACACACACGTTACCACACCTAATACTTGTCCATGTGTCTCATCATCATTAAATCTCTATAGGCCACCACGTTCCCAATACGTTTTTCACATTGTAAGAACATCAAATTCATAGCATATGGACTTATTTTTGGAGATTGCAAATATGTAATACATGCTTCAATCTATTAATTAGTAGTTTGGAAAGAACTTTATACGAGCTGTTGATGAGGTAAATAGGTGGATAATCTTATGGCCTTGAAGGATTTGATATCTTAGCAAACAGAATAACGTTATTATTATTCGTTATACACAAAAATATTTTATGAAGTGTTAACAAAAAAGAATATTTCTGAACCTTATTCCCAAAAATGGGATCTACAAGTTGGTGACGCGATGCCAAAGTCCGATTCAAAAGCAAATTTTTTCAGTGTGGATAACATGACTAGAACCTCCGGTGGTCCCACAAACTGTTTTTTTTTATAGGTAGTCCCACAAACTTCTAGGGGTGGGCTTTGGAGCGTATACGTTCCGCCAACCACTCTGATGGGAGAAAACTGACAAGAATAATAAGTTCAATTTCATAGCGAAAATAAACAACCTCCCCAATTTGCAAGAATCTGTTAGGAGCACAAATAACCAGAATCGAATGTGGATATAACAGCAATGAAACAATACTGAAAAGAATAACACCAAGATTTACGTGGAAAACCCCTTCGATGTGAAGAGGTAAAAAACCACGGGATCCTTAGATCCACCAAAAATCCAATATCACCAAAAGATCAAGAGTACAGCAGCAACACACCACGGATCTCTAGCCCTTACAACACAATACGAAGGCACTAGAATCACAATACAGTATCAAAAGTGTAAAATACACAGAAACCGAACAGCCTGTTCGATCACCAATATCTCACAATCTAACCGTTGGAATTCAATTTCCTTTGGACAGAATGTAGACACACGAGTCGTCTAACTCCAGTTAAAATTTCAGGCCGATCGGACAACGTTCGGACCTCCAAACGCCAACAAAACCGAAACTGCTCTGTGCTGTTTTTCTCTTCAATTTTGGGGGCGCGGGTTTTAGCACAAAACCTAGCTCACACCCATACAAACACAAGTATGTGTTTTATATACCCTCCAGGTATATTACTAAATGGGCTTAAACCATTTAAAGTCATTGGGCCTTAAAAAACACATAATTGGGAGCCCAATAAATCCCAAAAAAATGTGCTACTTTTAATTTAAAGGCGATGGAGGCACACAGTCCTATAATCTCCATTTTTTTTTTTTTTTTGCATTGATCTTCACCACTTCTTTCACCTTTTTCAGTTTATTTTTCATTTAACCTTTAGATGTTTGTTTACTTTCTAGATCAAAAAAAGATGTCTATTTACTTAAATAAGGACGTTCCCTTTTGCATGGATTGATCTGCATTGGCTTTACCTCAACCTAGAAGCTCGTGACTAAAACTTTGTATGAATTTATTGCATGGAAGAGGTTTAATGGATTAACATTTCACCTGACTTGGTCGAATCTTCTGTCCTACTTGTGCAATTTCTTTTAGAAAAATGTTGATATATACAGATGTCACATTTAACCTTTACTGTGTGTTTTAGGTTATGGAAATCTTGACTCATGTAAACAATAGAGTCAAGAATCAGCCAGAGGTTGGTCTTCCTCTTTCTGATCTATGGAAATTGCATTAGGAGTCTAGTGCAGATCCTATGATACGAAGCTTTTGCCTTGTGTACATTGAGATGGCAATTGATCGTCTGAATAAGAAGGTATGAGCTTACTGTTTAGTGATACAGCTCTTTAAAAAATAAAATCGTCTCTCATTTGTTGTCTGGATGGTCAATGCAGGAAAAACAGCTGATGGCTCCTCTGTTTTTAGGCAACATCTTTAGTCTACTTCCTTCTCATCAGGATATGCTACTTAGAATTACAGCAAAAGTACTCTTCCCTTCTTACATTATTTTTTGTGTTTTTGCAAATACTATGATAATTTTTTGTGGACCTGCTATTGAGTAGGATTTTTGAGTTCTACATTTTTATGCGGAGATAAGATGAAATGACATGGTGGTCTTTGTATTAATAGCATCTTCAAAGATGACTGATTGAAAGTTGTAAAAAATATTTTTTCACTCTAGCTTGAACCTTTGTTACCAGCGCTTAAGATGTTTCTTCTGATCTTTTAATAGTAGAATAAGCTGGTGACCAATTCAAAAACTGATATCTACCAAGTTCTGTTTCTCTTGTAGATTGGAAAACAGTTTAGTTTCAATTACACTTCAATGTTCTTTCTATGTTAATGGGCAGCATTTTTTTTGTTGCCTAGATTATTTGGGTGGAAGCTATCTTCTTTTCGGTTATTCTGTTATCCTCCTATATACTGCGTATATACCACACTGTGTAGGGCAGTTTATCATGTAGCCTAACTTCCTACTTGCCTAACTTGTGGGTTCATCCATATGGAAGTGAAAAATACTTACCCATATGATTACATGCATAAATAAACCTTTATAAAGAACCACTCTTTCATGATATAAGTAATTCCTTAGGGTCCTATAATTAAGATAATAGGTGTGCTTTTAATTTTTAAATGCCCGAGTTTGTTAGAGCTTGAAGAAGTTTGGTCTTTTTTATGTAACTAACTTTTTTGGGAGTTTGAAGACCGTTTTCTTTAAAATCCATCCTAATCTGGCCTTTGAAGAAGTGTGATGCTCTTTTGGTATTGCATGGCGTGACCTGAATGTTTTTCTTTCTTGTAGATTATTGGTGAATGCCATGCATTTGAAGTCAATGATGAAGTTCTGGAAAAATATAGGATGATCATTCATGCCAAGGACTACGAGATATTTCTTGAATTTTGTCTTCACACAATTTTGTATCAACCATCTTCTCAGAGGTTAGATCTACTTTGTTGATTTATATCGCAACACATTATTATAATTCAGTTTAATTAGAATCTTAATTAAACGGGGATATGTTGCCCAATAGAAATGTAAATGTGCAGAATAGCAAGTATCAATTCACTTCTGATCTAGGAATTCAACCTATTATGTAGTTGTGGTAAAACTGAGATTGTTCGAATTCATTATGTTTGATGAGGAATACTTTTTTTCTATTCTGTGATGAAGTCAGGGATGCTGACTATCATTGAAGGTTTACAGCTTCCGCGAACTTGTTTATCCCATCTACATTGCTGCTTGTGCCGACAGGTAAAATGGGCCATTTTTTGCGATGGACAAATCAGCGGTCGATATTGTAAAAATTCTCTTAATCAAGCAACTACGAACGAATTGAATCTAATCGAATGAATTGAGAGGGAAAAGCGAAAAACGGTTATCAGGAACTTTCCCTTTTCTATTTTCACCAAAATCGGAATCATCAATTAATTTACACATATTTATAAGTTGCCACTTCACTAATTAAAACGCGAACAAATACATACTTGACTGATCTAATCTCATCGACACGATCTAATGTGGATCTTCATACTCTGTTTTAATCGCTCGGTACTAATTTGCTCATCTTGTATTTCTTTTTCATTCTCATCAGTTCTGCTTCTAGAATTCAGTTCATCATCACTAGCTGATGTTGATTATGCTTATTTCAACAATCCCCTTCTCAAGATGAGCATTCCACAAGCTCATCTTGGACAACAATAAACCAAAACTTGTTGCTGGCAATGATTTGGTAAACACATCAGTTAGTTGTTAAGAAGTTCAAATGTGATATGGCTGTATCAATCCTGCCTTGTATTTTTCTCGCATTACATGACAATCAATCTCAATATGCTCAGTCCTCTCATGGAAACCGGATTGGCTGTAATTTCCAGAGTTGCTTTATTGTCACAAAAGAAAGAAATAGGCTGTGAAAATTGTATTCCAAACTCCTGTAGCGTGTATCCTATCCATTGCAACTCTCTAACCATAGCAGCCATAGCCCTATATTCCGCTTCAGCTGATGAGCAAGATATTGTAGCCTGCTTCTTCGTCTTCCAAGAGATTAAGCTTGATCCAAGGAAAATGCAATATCCGGTTAATGAATGTCTTGTTATTCTACAGTCCCCCTAATCTGCATCACTATAAGCCACGGGTTGCAGAGAGCGCTTACTGGAGTAATAGAGTCCAATGGTGATGTGTCCTGCTAGGTACTTTAATATGTGAACCACAGCATGCCAATGTGAATCCCTCGGACGGTGGACGAACTAACTTAATTGTTGAACTGCGTAGGTGATGTCTGGCCTCGTATAATTTAGGTATAACAGTTTCCCCAGCACTTGTCTGTATTTCTCAGGGTTATGATAAACAGACGTTTCATCCTTATCATCATATTCAAATTTTAGTCCAGGAGGCAGAAGAGTTGACACTGAATTGCAGTTTAAGAAACCTGAATCATGCAGTAAGTCCTTGATATATTTCCTCTGATTGATATATATACCACTTCTAGATCTTGCTATTTCCATACCTAGAAAGTACCTTACTTTCCCCATGTCTTTTATTGTGAATGCTTCGTCCGGATAAACCTTTACCTTGGATATTTCTTTCATAGATGATCTTGTTATGAGCACATCATCTACATAAACCAGGAGGAAAAGCTGTTGTTGTGATGTATGCAGTGTAAAGAGGCAGGAATTATGGCCGCATTGCTTAAAACCATAGCTTTGTAACTTCTCTGTGAACTCTGCATTCCATTGTCGTGAAGCCTGCTTAAACCCATAGAGTGATTTTATCAGCTTACGTACTTGGCCTTTCTTTGCTGCATCGTATCCGAGAGGAGGATACATGTAGACTTCTTCCTCCAACTTTCCATGTAGAAACGCATTGTTTCCATCTAACTATTGAATGCTCCAATCCTTAGTTGTTGCCATTGCAAATAACATTCTAATTGTCACCACCTTTGCCACTAGACTAAAAACTTCATCAAAATCCTCTCCCTCTACTTGTGTATAACCTTTAGCCACAAGCATTGCCTTATATCTTTCTATGGTTCCATCTTGTTTATACTTTATCTTGTATATCCACTTCGACCCTATTGCTTTCTGTCCCTCATATAGCGTAGTAAGCTTCCATGTACCATTCTCCTCCAAGGCTGCCAGCTCCTTTCTCATCCCTTCAAGCCATTTCACATTAGATTTGGCCTAATTGTAATATTTTGGTTGTACTTGAAGCTAGACAAGTACAAGCAAGACTTCAATATCATTGTTCTGGATAACTGAACATCCCCACTGCATTCTACAGGACTCACACTACCATCCGACATCCATACAGGTGTGATCCTACTGAACTTACACACGTTATGCATCATAGACAAATCCACACACATGTGATTTGTTGCCCCAGTATCAATAATCCATTCATGATGACCAATATCATTATTCTTAAGGCCTGTTTTGCGCTGCTTTCTTCTACTTCTTCTACTACTTGTTTTTATTTTTAGAAGGAGGGGTGTT
>JAOWBN010034182.1:0-10187 GCA_028565015.1 Pinguicula moranensis | reverse complement strand
GTGATTTAGCATGACATACCTGAAGCCAAATGTTTAAATGCAGCTCAGTTACAAACAGAAACTCTGACACAAGAATCTCGTCAGACCATGAGCTCCGAATAAATGCTGGAAGTAGACAACTTGATCAACCTTCAGAGCAGAAAAAATAGTTTTGGGCAATTTTGCTAGTTTGATGGAGATCACGATTTTCTCTAGAAGACATGAGGAGTTACCTTGCACGTGCTGATACACAACCAACATACAGATATATACAAGCCACGTTCAAGAGAAAAAAAAGAAGAGAAAAACTCGGTCAAAAGAACAAATCACAATTAGTTTTGACAGCAACTAAAAAGAGGATCAGTGCAGTGCAGATTTCACTACCTTTCTCTGTGGATTCGACCTTGATCTCTCCACTTGCTACCACTTTGCTCGTGCAGTACAACTCAGGATACGTTTGAGACAGTTTTTCAGCCACGACACTGGAGAAACAAGCCATCATTTGGTAATGGAGGGCTGACAGATAAGTTCTCTCCAAGTTTATTTAGCCAATCTTTCAAGATAGCCAGATTGTTGGATCTCTCTGGATCACTTTCCTTCCTTGTTTGGCTTCTTGTTTTAGGACTTAAACTACATTTCTTGACACTCCTTTCAGTGTGGGACTTCGAGATGGGTCCACAACTGTGAGAGGGGGAAAGTACTCATGTTGTGGTACTTCAATAATAGCTTATTTCTGATGATCAGTAGCAGCAATATTATTATTTGTATCTGGAGCTAGAATAGCTTCCAGCATATTGCCCTAGTCCTCAACTACAACACTTGTTAAGTCATTCATTAACTCACTTGTGACAATGGGATTTGCAAACTCTGCTTCTACCAATGTATCCTTTTGTACAATAGTAAATCCAGATTGCTTACAATAAAATCTTGCTGATGGGGGACTTGAAGCAACCCAGTATTAGTGCTTGAGTCTATCACTGGAAAAAGCTCTAATTCTCTTTGTTCAGTATGATCAAATGAGTTCAAAGGTGTCTCTGATACTCTGTCATTTGACACTTCAGAGTCATCAGCTGTTGCCATTCTCATCCTAGTGTTACGAGATGCAGGCCACCAATTAATGCGCCCTGGTTGCCATGTAGGAGATACTTGTGGATGGACATTGCACGTTGCAGGGGATGATATTTTGCTAGTGATCTTTTCCAGCACAAGTGTGTCCATTGGTCCTTCCATAGATGTCCCTAATGAGATTACTGAGTCAACTCATCATCAGTTTGTACAAGAAAACCATCATACCATTTTCTAGGTTGTCTCAGTGATTCTCTAATAAACAGTTGGTGGACCATTCCATCAATCGCCACTCGAAGGTCTTGATCCAGTCTTACTTTCAGTGGGATCTGGATCACTAAATATATCACTTAAAGATCTCGTTTATGCAGTGTAGTATATGAGATACTTATGAGCTCCCCCAACCGATTTCCCATCGCAATTAAATTAGACACAGACCAAGCTGTCAGAAGTAAACCATACACCTCCATCATACAGTGATGACTAGATTTTGGGATATCCACCATCCAAGGTTTTATCTCACGGACCCAACTAGACAGCCACATTTGGTCATTAAGCAACAGGTTAGCAATGTCTAGGGGTTCACTTTCCCATAGCAGAATCAATCCATCACCTAGTGAGCTAGCCATCACGTTCATATAACCCGCTACTTTCAAGGCCATTCAAAATTCTACAAGACCCTAAGAGTTAATGAGCTCACCTACATAGTTGCGTTGTAACAACATATTTGCAACTAGAAAAGTTTAGGAAATTCTTTGCTGAGGAATATTCCGCTTGTCCTTAGTAACCACTCCAGGTATACCTTGCAACAGTTTGTTTACCCATAAACCAGGAGGACGAGTCTGACAATGTCTCCACTCGGCTCACCTTAGGAAGAGCTTGCACTGTGTTGGATCTGCTTTTTTGGATCCTTTGCTTTGGGTAGTAGGCTCTATTCGCCCAAAGCCTGTATGAACCGAACCATGTATTGTTCAGTTTGAGCACAAGCAGATCAACATCCTCCACCTCAGTATACTCCACAAAGGCAAATGGTAGTCCCCTACAATTGAGCTTGTGAGCAATAGATATCTCCTTAATTGAGCCTTGGCGCTTCAACGCACTATGTAGGCGGTCTGCATTGCAACCCTTAGGAAAGTTCGTGATATTGCAAATGATCGAACCCTCTGTTCTCTGTGTTATGCGTGATCCAAACCTGTCATGAACTGAAACAATATTCTTGGCAGGCCACAACATTTGAGCATAAGAGACAGGGAGAGAATCATAAATCGGTGCCTTCCCAGCCTTAATCGTCGCTCGCTTGAGGAGCTTCACTTGCCGTGATGGTAACTGCCAGTCGTCCATAGTGGTGGTGAGTTAAAAGAAGGGAAAGGAAAGGAAAGGTAGGGTAAAAGGAAAGGGAAGGGAAAACATGTGTGTTCCCCAGGTGCATAAGGCAACCTAGGAGGAGGAGGCAGTGTCGGGACCTAGTCACCGGAACTCGGCGTGGCTCATTGGGAAGTGTGGTTAGAGTACTGTTCATGGATCGGAAAGAGCGGAATCACTATTCATGGAGCAGGATAGATGAACTATGTTAGTATTATGTCCTGAGGTCAATCACTTTAGGACTATGTATTAACACTTCATTATTGTATATATAATTGTAGCAACCTTGATTATTAGTTTATTTATAACATATAAAATACTGAAGCCTAGCGTTGATAACTTAGAGTCTATCACAAAGAGTTGTGATGATGGGACGACTCTAATTAAAATTATCCATACTAAATGTCACTAACCATAGTATTAGCGAGACAAGGCATCATTAATACCGACAAGTTAGCATGTTCTAAGCCAATTCTTTTTGAAGAAAACTCATCAACTATTGTATAGTGACACTTAATTTTGGAAACATGTATGCTTGTAGTTGACAAGTACATCAGATTGACCCACATAGAGATCACCATATTGTCAATGGTTGATACTCTAAATAATAGTTGGTGTAAGTGATCCTTAGACTTGAGATCACCATATAGAAATCTTGAGTATGAATGCTACTCTTTGATTCTATTCAAAGTTATACCGTAAATGGGTAATACTGGGTAGTCTTGCAAATTGTTTAAAGTATGGAATGATTATGAGTGATCAGTAAAATATTCATCACTCCTAAAATGCTAGAAAAGATATTCCTATGGCCACTTGTAAGAAGTCATGTTACCTTTTGCAAAACACAAGTTTAATTAGAAAGAGTTCAAATTAGAACTTAATCATCATGACTTCCTATACAAGAAATCCTACGTATATAAATGAGGGTGATCAATAACCTCAATATATGAGATAAGGAATAAGTTATTGGTAAAAGGACTTGAAAGGATAGTCTCATTGTATGCCTATTCTCAATGATTGGGGGCCATGAAATCTTACTAGAGGTCACCCATGGTCTATGAACTAGAATTAAAGGATAGTGAATTAGAAGTGTTGAATTCATTAACAATAATTTTTTAATTATAGGTCCATTGCCAAGTTATTGAAAACCTATAGGGTCACACATATTAACATCATTCTCTTGAGGGGTCAAAGTGTGATTAAGGTAAAGTATAGGAGCCAAATTGAAGTTTTTGAAACTTCAAGGACTTTTATGAAATTATGGAGTTATAGATACATGCTATGCACGACCTCATATGTGTAGAGGTGTATAGAAACCACTTGAAGAAGGATTTTACAACAACAAACATGAAGTGTTAATTGTGCAACACATGTAAAGTTACGGTTAAATGTTATCTATTAGCTACAACACGTGTTTACATCTTAGACTCATGACCAGCTATATAAATACCTTAATCTTGCCACAAATATATAGATTTGTTCGAGCACTTGAAAGCCCTGAAAGAATTCTTAAGAAGTTCCACATCCTCGTTACATTCTCTACATGAGAAGGACTTGGAATTTTTGGGCAAAAACATGAACATGTTTTTTCTCTTTTCTAAGGCTTAAAGGTGTAGCTAGCGCTCCTTTATCAACATATAATTTACACACTTAGGGTGTATAAACCTCAAGGGAACTGGTGGTGTGGACTACTCTAGAGGGTAGATATTTGAACACCTCAACGAAATGAGCTTTCTTGCACAAATTAGTGATTCTATGAGAGGTAAAAAAATTCCTTCTCTCTTGTACTATCAAGTTTTGTAAATTATCAAAGACCCACGGTCAAAAGATCTCTGAAATTTTTGTTATGCATGTTTAACACACACCTATGTTTACGCTTGCACAAATTTTGCATCATGACACGTAGTATAGCTTTCGGAAATCTTACAAGTGGTATCAAAACCACTTTGCTAATTCTTGCATTTTGAAAGATTTATTACACAATTATGTTATATGAAAAGGGATGTATGAATGAGTTCATGTACATACATGTGTTTCTTGAAAGATTTGCTCCACCAAATCTTAAGTTGTGTTTTGACCAGAACTTAATATTTTTGTGGAAATTTTTTTGTAGTAGCTAAATGCACATTTTGGTTCCTCAATGATGTTGTATAAGAATAAGTAACTGCTCATAAACAACTAAAGGTTAAGCCTTGAAAAAGGCCCCAAAAGTTGTGACCATTTTATGCAATAAATTGTTCTTGCATGCTACTTCAAATTCAAGAATATGTTGCATTAATAATTCTTTGTAGTATTCTAACATTACTTGCTTTATTTAATTTTAATTAAATATGATGCATGGTAGTTGATCATGGACTAGAGCCCAATAGGATTGTGCTTATTTTAATTATTGTTATGACTTTAATTCTTGGTTGAATGGATGTAATAGTTACATAGATATTCAAAATATGGCTTGCATGCCATGTCTTCCTTTAAAATCTCAAAGTAAATCTTTTCCATCTTACTCCCCCAAAATGTAACTTTGAGTTTCTCAATGATGTCATTTTCGTATTGTTCTAGTGGGAAGAAAATTATGAGAATTAGATTGAGAATTATGTAACTCGAGAAAAGGAAGCCACCAAAATGTTATCCGAGAAGGTGTTGATGCAAAGGTGTTGCACAACTTCTATTGAAAAACACCCTTAGAATAACCCTCTAATTTCTTAATGGACGAGGGATTAGTAGAATTCAGCTTTACTAGACATAGCTTCCTGACAGTACAGGAGTACAGACCCTATTTTGATGTAAGCTTGGAGTTTTCTTTCCTGCGCTTATTCTTTGCTGTGTTACTCTGGCGAGTACTTTTCCGGTAGGCCGCTGGTCCTACCTTTGGGAAGTCATATACGCGCCTTTGAAGCCCTTTATTTGGTGTTTCATGGGGATAAAAAGAGGACAAACAAGACGCTTAAAGCGCTGTTTTCGTTTTATCGTAAATGAGCATCGGAGTATACTGGCCTATCAGCTGAACCATTGTATCTGCCCCCCCCCCGGAAAGGGGCCCACCTTTGTTCAGCTCCCTGAGCTCTCCTCCTGATTGGAGAATGAAGCTTACCGTTCAACCAAGATTTTATGCTAAGTACCTACGACATAAGCCCAGCCAAGAAAGTCTCCTTTGCCGATGGTCAGGAAAGGTCTAGTGTTGTCTGATCAATCGCATGGAGAAGGAACTTTGATCCTTATCCTTAGCGGAATGTGTCATCAATGGAACTCCTAACTGACTGAGACTAATATTGAGCCTAGCTCTTCAAAAGGAGAAGGGAGCGAATACAAATAGGGTCCTTCTTTCCAGGAAGTGGTCGAACTATTCTGTCCCCTATCTGTAATGTGTACACCTATAGCCTCCATATCATGCCACGATTATATGTGTTTATTTAGCATGCTTTATAGTATATATTGTTATGTAATAATAATATAGGATTATATGCATGCTAGAAAACTTAAAAGATGATGAGACTAAAACATATCAAATACCTCCAATAATAATCGAATCTCCCCTTTACAAATGTGTTTGAAAAGGGATGATGCATTCCATTATTATGGTAAAATGTCCCTCTTGATCTTGGTTCACTTGTTGAGTTTCCTCAAGGTGACCATCTATCTCGTAGGGAGTTTTATCCTGAAAGACAATCACATTAGGACTATGTATTAACACTTTAATGTTGTATATATGATCGTATCAACCTTCACTACTTGTTTATTTATAACATATAAAATAATGAAGCCTAGCGTTGATAACTTAGAGTGTATCACAAAGAATTGTGATGATAGGACCACTCTAATTAAAGTTATCAATACTGAACGTCCCTAACCATAGTATTAGTGAGATAATGCATCATTAATATGGATTGATTAGCATGTTCTCAGCCAATTCCTTTTAAAGGAAATAGTGTAATGACACTTAAGCCAGAAACATGGATGCTTGTAGTTGACAAGTACATCGAATTGACTCACATAGAGACCACCATACTATCAAGGGATGATACTCTAAGAAATAGTGGGTGTAAGTGATCCTTATACTTGAGATCACCATATAGAGATCTTGAGTATGGATGTCATTATTTGATTCTATTCGGAGTTACACCATAAATGGGTAAGAATGGGTAGCCTTGGGAATGGTTTGAAATACGGAAAGGTTATGAGTGATCAATAAATGATTCACCGCTCCTAAAATGTTAGGAGAAGATATTCCAATGGCCACTTGTAAGAAGTCATATTAGCCTTTGCAAAGCACAAGTTTAAGTAGAAAGAGTTTCTAACTAGAACTTAATGATCATGACTTCCGGTACAAGAAATCTTACATATATAAATGAGTGTAACAAATAAGCTCAATATACGAGATTAAGAATATTTTATTGGTGAAAGAATATCAATTACACAATAACTAATTCTTGAAAGGATAGTCTCTTTCAATGACTATTCTCAATGCTTGGGGGCCATGATATCTTCATATAGGTCACTCTTGGTCTATGAACTAAAATTAAAGAATAATGAATTAAAAGTGTTTAATTAATTAATAATAATTACATTACGTTAATTATAGGTCCATTACCAAGTTATTGAGAATCTATAGAGTCACACACATTTACATCATTTTTTTGAAGGGTCAAAGTGTGATTAAGGTAAATTATAGGGGCCAACTTGAAGTTTTTTTTAAACTTCAAGGACTTGTATGACATTATAAGGTTATAGATACATGCTATGCATGACCTCACATGTGTAGAGGTGTATAGAAACTTCATGAAAAATGATTTTACCACAACATGACACATAAACATGAAGTGTCAATTGTTATAACACATGTAAATCTATGGTTAAATGTTTGTCTTTATCTTCAACATGTGTTGACATTTTAGATTTATGACCATCTATATAAATAACTTAATCATATTGCAAATATGCGGAGTTGGTCGAGCTTTAAGTCATTGGAAAAAATTGTTTAGAAGTTTCATATCCATGTTGCATTCTTTGCATGAGAAAGACTTGGAATTTTTTGACAAAAACTTGAACAAGTTTTCTTCTCTTTTCTAAGGTTTAAAGGTTGGAGTTAGTACTCATTTAACCGCATATATGTTGTACATTTAGGGTGTAAAAATCTCAAGAGAAGTGGTGGTGTGGACTACTCTAGAGGGTAAACATTTGAACACCTCAATGGAAGGGCACGAATTAGTGATTTTACAAGAGGTGTAAAATTCATTCTCCCTTCATCAAATTGTGTAAATTAGCAAAGATCCATGATCAAAAGATCTCTGAAATTTTTGTTATGTATGCTTAACACACACTAGTGTTAACGATTTCGTACAAATTTTGCATTATGACACGTAGTATAGCTTTCGTAAATCTTATAAGTACGATCACGGCCGCCACAGGCCTTCGTCCGCCCACTGAGATACAATTATGTTTTCACTCATTTTCACAAATGTTACACAAAAGTCTCTAGTAAGTTTATTTTTATCCTTTTTCTTTAAATTATAGCAAATTTTGAAAAGTATAAACGCTTTCAAACACAACACCTTAACTAGTACGGAAAGCGTTCTCCTAAATCCTGCTGCTTCATTTGGTCACTGAAGTCTCATTCTTACATCCAACGTTCTTTACCTTAAGAGTTGGAAGCATTCTTCTTACATACTCTCTATCACTTTGTCCATTCACTTGACAAAGTTGTTATGCAAACAAGTACTTCTTCAGTTTATTGCATTTGTCATGAGAATTTCTAGCAGCAACTGCCCCATTGAAGTGCTAGTTATGCGAGTAGCAACGTAAGAAGATTTCAGAAGCATGTAGGTATAGAGAACTAAGTATACATTTGTGTGAAAAAAAATTCTGCAGGTTAACCATAAGAGAAAGCTCTTCAGAATCTACAGCAGTGCAATCGCGGGCTTGTCGCGTCATCCTCCCATTTCGGCATGTGAACTGGGCTGCCGATCCATTCAATTCCTAAACTGCATACAGAAAACAAGCATCAAAATGGGAGAGAGATGCTAAAACGAATAGTCTGGTTCTTATTTGGAGTTATTCGTAAAGGAGGATGGCTGGGATCAGCGATCAACGGTTTTGTTACTGTTGGGATGTCTAGTTCACCCTGGTATTATATGATAAAAACGAAGAAGAATCATTTCTGGTTTAGTGAGGACTCACAGTGGGAAAGCAAAAGAGCTTGAGCTGGTGTTTGCATCTGAGAGATTAGACTCAGAAGACTCTAATGAATCCTTTTTGCTCCAAATTGGCTGCTCCATCTGTTCTGTTTCCTCGGCTGGAGGCCACCCAACGCTCCGATTCTCCACATCCTATGGCCAAAAAAATGACAAATTTTAGTATGCATATCTGTGGGAATGCTATAAAATTTCATAACAGCATGGTGCTCGTGTTGTAAAGATACTGACCTTTATATCTGATTGCTTGTTCTCACTCATCTCAATGACTGTTTTAGTGTTTCCAGCACAGGAATCCCACATCGACCGGAGACATTCGTCACAATCGCATTGCTGACGAAACTTGTACAACCATAAAATTGTAACATAGTTCAGTGCAAACAAGTTGGGAGGCATAACATGGCTCATATGAATTTCAGAGCACTGACCTTACTAGTCATTGGCAACTGAGCACCGACGGCGTTCGTTTTTCCACCTCCATTTCCGTCTATGTATTCTTCTGATGACCGGCCTTCGTTGATTATACGGATGGCACCATCTTCTCGGAAGCAGAAAACAATGAAATTTTCTTCAGCAAAACGAGGTTCTGCTGCTAACCGCCGGCCTCCGGTTTTCTTAATAATTGATGCTTTCGGTTTCGCCTTGTGGCCGGGAAATGAGCTTCCGGTGAGCTTATGGGGAGACGAACAACGGCGGGTTTCAGGTTCTTCTTCTACAAGAAAGAAAAACAAGAGAGAAGGGTATTTAGTAATTCTTCTACGAGCAAGCCCTTCACATGAATAGGGAAGTAGGGGGCATAGCTGGAGGGGCGGCCCCCACCCACGCCTTTTATTTGTCAATTTTGCATGTTTTACTTTATAAAATGTTTAGGTTCGACACGGTCATCGTGAATTCTGGCCCTGCCAGCGCAGAATCCGCAGGACTACAGATAAAACGAATGATCCAAAATGGTTACCTAAAGAAAACCGGCAAGAGTAGAAGCATGAAGCCAATTCTTTCACTTTCCATCGGACAAGTTTCGGTTCGCCGCATGACGGCTTCATCCCGCGAAGCGGCGGCGGGATTTGAATGTCACTGGCGATGAGAGGGTGCTTGATTGTGGAAGATGAGAAAATGTCTTAATTTTGAAAATTTGAACCGCGATGAAAATCATTAAGGCATTAACGGTGTGGGAGTTCATGCAATAAGAGGGGGCAGTTATTAGGTTGAGGGGGCCGAACCGGAAGGAGTACATGGAAACTGCCATTATGATCGTGGGTGAACTTGCCATATAAGACAAAAAAATTCAAATGATAGCCTTTTTAAATAAAGCGGATTCAAGAAAAATAGACAAGTATTTGTGCCAGCGAGAAAACAAGACATAATTGCTATAAATTCAACTCTATTATGTGCATATTACCGTTAACCTCTCTTTTTGTTCATTTATAGTATCAACCTTAGATAATTGGTATCAGGAAAGCGGAATCAGTTTCTGCCGCAGGAGTGATATAGCGCACGGAAACCGAGCGCACGGAAGCCAAGGAATGGGCGAAATTACCATTTTGCCCCTGTGTTAAATAGGGATGCTGTGTTTAACACGAGGGTAAAAAGGTA
>JAOWBN010034172.1:0-10187 GCA_028565015.1 Pinguicula moranensis | reverse complement strand
TTATGTTGGGTAATTCTATTTAAACCCCTCTACAAGTGGGTTTCTAATCCGTGTGGGACGGATTCCTCTCAACAGTTGGGTAATTCTATTTAAACCCCTCTACAAGTGGGTTTCTAATGCGTGTGGGACGGATTCCTCTCAACAAAGGATTTTAGCCCAAGTAGTTGTTTTCCTTTTGAGAAATTGTTATTTTATTCTCCTTTATGTTTCCTGCCCCTGGGTTACTTTTTTCATAAGATATTCATGGATCTCTTGCTATATGCATTTAAGCGTTATTGGCTGGGAAGATTTTGGATTGGTTGCTGTGCCAAAGATCTTCCATTATCTGCCTTCAGCTTCTGCTCGTTTCCGCTATCTCATGGAGTTACTTTGATTCCAGTTCATAGCTATATAGATCCTACCATCAATTTGTAATTTGTAATGGGAAGCTTGACCTTACTTGGCGAAACAGAAATCTTTACCCTAAATTCCTCAACACTCACGACTCTGAAGAAGCAAAAAGGAATGGGATTTTGGAATTGCCTTCTTAAACACATATAAGCTTTAAAACTTCTTAGGATGAAGAATCTGCCTCGTCTGAACAAAAACTCCATGCTGTGTTTATTCAGTTCCCACTGTTCTATCTGACATTGTTATTTCATTCCCGTTTCCAATTCCCATGTCAAGTCATTCTTTCTTGTCAGCTCCTTAGGTCTTCTGACTGCTGCTGTACATGAGGATCAATTTAGGATCATCAACCATGGAGAATTTCTATGCTATCTAATGATTTGGGGGGGCAGGGTAGCTCAGCTATGCATGTTGAGTTGATTTCGCCCTTTTTGCAGAACCGGGACACTGACGTCTGCCAAGAAACTCTCATAGTCAACCCCCACTTATTATTTCCACATAATTCGACTTAGTACTTGGAGCGCCTGCGTCATGTAGCTATTATATCCAGTATGGATCTATCTTTTGTGATAACTTCTGTTGATAATGCAATTTTGGCATCGTTTTTTATGCAACAGTTATACAAAATATTGCGGCGTCTGGAATCATATCAAAAAGAAAATAAACTCAATCCCTTGCCTGTCTTGTTCTGTGGGTATACCTCCCTCTCTTTCCATCATTCAATTCAAACTCTCCAGGCAAATATGAAACTCGAGCATGATATGCATTTATTTGATTATTACAGTGACTGGTATGGGAGTCAGAGAGGCCATGTTCATAAATTATTAAGATCTCAATATCAAGCACACTGGCGCAGATGCACATAAGGTCATTAATTCTCGATTGCAGTTTATTTTTCAGTTATCAGTCTGTTTTATTTATCCAATGTTCTGATGCTGTGTGCTCTTATTTAGTGGGTGAGCCACATCTGTGGTGTTGATTTTATATGGCTTCTAAGAAAGTTTCTCAAATCCAGTTGGGAGGAAGCTGTTTTCGGAATGTTCAAGGTGAGATGATACTTGAGCTCTGGTCCATCCTGCATTTGGAGTAAGCAGAAGTGATCTTCACTCTACTTTTGTCGTCCTTTCTGAAAGTACTGGCCATAAGCTTGCGCACTTGTATTCTCAGTATCAACTAATGGCAAGCTTCACTCACTGACGATGATGCTTTTGCTTTTTTGAAAAGCCGACAGCCAAGGTGATCATACCACCCTCTCAGGCTTCTGTGAAGCACTACGACATGTAAGTGCATCAGGCACTTTTTCACTTCATTTTCATATTCTGTTGTATATTTTCTAGTCAAGTGGACGAAAGCTGTAATTTTCTCTGTTCTTCCCGCAGATTAATTTGATTGGAACATTGCAATGGTCTGAGTGTGATAGAGAAAAAGGAGCTGTGGGTGCTGGCAACATTGAGGAGAACAGTGTAGTCGGATATAAACAGTTTAATGTATCAATGAATTACAACACTTCTATTTTCTGTGAGAGTGGTGTAATCTAATGGCTTTATCTCCCTATTGTTGATTTCAGCGTTGGACTTGGAATGCCTCAATGTACGAGCATGGGTCAGAAGTAGAAAGAGAAGCGGGCTGGGCCGAAGTTGTCAATAAACGGGACAGAGCAAACTATTGGATTCAGTGTGTGAAGAATGGTGTCTCTTCCCTACAGAAGTTGAGAAAGAGCTGTGGCCGGGACTGCTCCCTCTCCACTCATTCCCTTCATCTCCATCGTGCTTTCACCATTGAGAATGGCATGCTCCTGGGTCGTATTACTATACTCGCTTGTTGCTGCTAGAGTTGGAGACGGACCAGGACTAGCCTGGAGAGGAGATTTGAGGATCATGCTTGTACAGAGTAAGTGGTATTCAGTTCTCCATCATGCAGAAGACTCTGGTAGCGAAAGGATTAGAATTTTTTTCTCCGAACTGGATGGAGAGATAAAATGTTGGTGCATGAGGTTCCCAAGTGAACAAGGAAAGAGCAAAAGAAGCAAAATGGACTTTCAACAGTCCAAAGTTTCTCACAAGTTGCCTTTTGCATTATTGATTGACAAAAAAAGTTGCCTTTTACATTGGTGTGGAATCCAAAATTATCCAACTTATTGAAGTATAGATTTCTTTCAAGGTGAAAGGAAAAAGAACCGGCTGCATTCTACCTGCCTTGTCCAACAGACATCACATGTACTTGCAATGATCGCCAAAGACAAAGGAGACAAGCCCCCGCTGTTGTCATTCTGCAATAACTCAATCTAGCCATGTTTCTCGTGGTTCAGTTTCCTAGCTCATTGTAATGGCAATCACATCTGTGGTAAATGTTATGATACATCTCCTAGCCTACTCAGATATGATAGAAAATTACTGATAGATGGTAGATAGAAATCATTTTATCTATTGAGTTTCAGCAATTTCACTAAATAGAAATACTGAAATTTAATATAGTCATTTTGAACATCTTCAATCCGTTAGAGCATGTGTAGATATCAAGGATGAAGTCCCATGGATCCATAGTTTGGTCTTCTGTATTACAATCTGATGTTTCGTGGTCTCCACGACCATGACAATTTAAAGTTCCATATCTACATATTTCTAGTACCAGCCATCAGAAATATTTTAATGAAATTCTCTAAAAAATGATGATACACTAGCAACTTTCCCCACATAAACGTCGTAGTTATCAGCTAACAAGTACATATAAAGAACTCGAGAATTCACAGAAGTGATGATGTATCCTGCTCAATTGCTGAGCTGCTGGAAACCAACTTTTTGTAGATAACTAGAGCCATCAGGCTGACGGGCTCATAGGCGTGGAATGGGACCGACATTGTAATCCCCTGCACGAAAATTAATTATATTATTTCAGTTTTGACCAAATAAATGTTTACAACCAACTGAGTGTGAGTGTTAGTTTTCAGCTAATCAATACTCTTCACAGCTTACTGCTAATAGCATCTCTGATTCTAATCTAAGGTTTACACTAGCACTTTTAGTTCGGCTTTCTCTACGGTGCTCGCTAGATCCTTGTAATAATCAAGAGTCTTTTGTAGTTTCTCTTGTAGCTTTTCTGTATTTTCTGCCATTGATGATTTCTTCATTTCTGACTTTTTTTTTTCCTTCTGAATTTGGGTTTGCTTAACCGAAAATTGGGCCTGGACCTCATATGAACCAATTGTTGGCTGTAGTTGTAGCTGTACCGAACATCCAAATTGACTCTTTTCTAATCTCCTTCCTCACATGAGCCGCAATCTGGTTGGCTCTCTCCAAAACGTACTCCTCAAAAATCTTTGGAAGTTGATGCTTGTATCTTTGTCTCAACACTCCCCGTTGCTTCACTTGTTTGTAGCATATTTTTTATCTATGGATTTTTTGGGAGTAATTTGTAGCTTCTGAAGTTTTGCAACAGGATCGGATCCGAGGGCAAATTTTCCTGCTGAGAAAATTTCCATCTCAATATTTCTTTAATACTAACTAACTTTCAAGGGTCCTCAATTGTGAATCCCCAACCAAAGTTTCCTTACAGCCTAATGACAGGCGTAAAAGAGGAGAAATGAAAAGTTTGCAAACTTAAAAACTCAATACAACTGTGGATATCTTATCCAGTCTCCCAACCCTGAGACAGTTTTTTATTTTTATTTTTTGGTAAGTAATCCGAAACTGCCGCTTCTTTCAGATTCACGGTTCAGCCCAGACAAGCCCCACCCGACCTGGACGACACCAGTACCGAAGTGGGACCCCTTACCCCGATATCCTTTGGGCCCGCCGACTAATCCAGAGATAACAGAGAAATTCTCCACTCGAGGGGACTCGAACCCTCGACCTCACTAGGCAAGCCCTGTGCGTCGAAGGTGGGACCCCTTACCCCGATATCCTTTGGGCCCGTGGGCCCGCCGACTAATCCAGAGATAACAGAGAAATTCCCCACTCGGGGGACTCGAACCCTCGACCTCACTAGGCAAGTCCTGTGCGTCGAAGGCCGCATGCTTTGCCGTTAGGCTAGCATGCTCCGTTCCCTGAGACAGTTTGTTTTCCCTTTGGCTTGGCTGCGACTTGGTCTACCGGTTTCTCCTCCTGCTGCAGGAAAAGTCTCCTATTGCGGTGAAGACATATCTCTGCTATCGATATGACTTTCCGATATACCTAGCTGTTATTACACCTGATATGACTTTCCGAAGACATATCTCTGCTATCGATAATACAAAGGACAAGATAAACCTCTGCTCTGCTATGTGAAGTGCTCTTCTGTAAAACAGGTTCAGCCTCCATCCGAGCAAAGTTAGTATGCTCTTTGCTCGGTCCAGATGATGCTACTGTTAAAACTTGGGCTAGGATGTAAAATCGAAGGACAAGATTTTATCTTTGGGAAGAAAACAAATATCATAACTACTGCGTTCCAGAAAATCTGCAAGTTGCATACTTGGATGGCAAGAAAGAAAGGTACACAATGATTTTATTTCAAAAAAAGATACAACACTACTTTCAATTAGTCCAAGAACGAAACCAAAAGAAGAAGAAATTTTTCCTCAAGATTTCCAAGTCCAGAACCAAGACTCATAATCTGTTGGAATGGCATCATGCCAATTTTCAATGCCGCATGGCGTTTAATACAAACTCGCATTGTTTCTCTTCAATCTCCAACTGAACATCAAATTCAACTTCCATGAAACAGTACGTAAGGAAGACAATCATTGCAAATTCTTGTATCAATGTGAAAATCGGAACAAACACTTACATCTTGAGTGAAGACTTCCAACTGGTTTCGAAGATGGTAGAGGAGCTTCCCATCCCACGGCTGATTATTCATCGGAAGAGCTTATGGCGGCGGTGCCAGCCACAGGAATTTCAATACAACGACGCCGCCGGAGACAGCCCTCGCCCCTGGGGCTGAAACTGTCGCCATAAGTCCCGCCGACAAATAGGAATCTTGAGTTTTCTTCTGCCGATCTCCTCCTCTAGCTCTAGGTCGTGAAAGAACGCGATTTCATTTCTTCAATAAATCGTTCTCGCTAAATCTATTAGTATTTTTTTTGCTTTGCTAATTATTGTTTATTGTCGGGGTTCCGGTTAACCCCATTAATGGGCTCGGAAATCCAAATTGAAATTAAAGCCCAATAGTCGCCCGAACAATACAACCGGGATTTCAGGGCTTCCTCAGCAGCGGATGCAAAGGAGGAAAATCACGGCAGAGGCAACCGTATTAGTTCGAAATTCAGGAAGACAACGTCAAAAATGAAGTCAATAACCTCCGCCGGGGCGGCGAATCATCGGCCAGTTCACGGAGACGAGTGATCCGAACAACGCTGCCGTCGGGGAACGACGGCGTTCCATTCCAATTGCTATCTTCGAATTTATTCTGTTGGTCCTGGTTGACACAAGTACAGTGGGCCCCACTAGTCCGATTTTTTTTTTAATAAGTATTAAGGGTATCAGATTTCCCAGATCACAGTATCGGGTATTCTTTGGGCCCAGGGGCCCGCCGACTAATGCCCACAGATATCAGCGAAATTCCCCACTCGGGGGACTCGATCTCCCGACCTCACTAGGCAAGCCTTGAAAAATCGGGGGTCGCAGCTTGCCGCTAGGACAGAAAACAAATTCAAATAGCACCAGATGATGGATTCAGGACAAGAATGAACAAAAACAAATCTCAGAGAGTGTAGGATAATGAGATTCTACTGGGCAAATTTTTTGTCTTGAGCTTGCAAATATTAGAGCGGAATAAGTAGAAAGTTTGTGTTGAAAATTGTTGTGTATTTCGTGTCTTGTGTTACACTTTGTTTATATGGAAGAAGAACAAAGGGAAAGATTTGGGAATAAGGAAATGAACAATTAATTTTTCTTTTTCTTTTACAATGTTTGACCCAAATCTTTCCTTAGTTCTACTTTTTAACAATCCCCCTCAAGTTGAATTGTAGGGTATTCAATTCATAACTTGCTTAATACACGAGAAAGTGTGGGGCCAGGTACTGCCTTTCTAAGGATATCTGCAAGTTGATCTTCGGATCGAACATGTGGTAGTTTGATTATACCTCCTTCGAGATTTTCCTTGATGAAGTGTCGGTCTACTTCAATGTATTTAGTCCTGTCATGTTGCACGAGATTTTCTGAAATACTTATAGCTGATTTGTTGTCACACTTCAATGGACATGCAACATCAACTGGATATCCTAATTCAGCCATTAGTTTTCTTAACCAAAGTATTTCAGCAATTCCTCGAGCAATTCCTCGAGCAATTCCTCGAGCAATTCCTCGAAATTCTGCCTCAGCGCTTGACAGAGCTACCACCTTCTACTTTTTACTTTTCCAAGTTACCAAGTTCCCTCCAACTAGGGTAAAATAACCTGAAGTAGAACGTCTGTCAACAGGGTTCCCAGCCCAGTAAGTATCGGTATATCCTTGTATTTCCAAGTGACCATGCTTTCAAACACAATGCCCTTTCTTGGAGATCCTTTCAAGAATCTGAGTATTCGTATGGCTGCTTCCATATGATCAACTTGTGGTTTGTGTATAAACTGACTAACGACCCCTGCAGCATATGCAATGTCTTGTCTGGTGTGGGATAAATAGATCAAATTTTCCACTAGTCTCTGATATTGTTCTCGGTCTGCAAGAGCAGAAGTATCATCAAACTTCTGGTTTGCTATCATTGGTGTGTCTACTGGTTTGCAGTCCAATAGTCCGGTTTCAGCCAAGAGGTCAAGAATATACATTTTTTGTGATATTGCTATCCCTTCTTTGGATCGTAGCACTTCTATCCCCAAGAAATACTTCAGCTTTCCCAAATCCTTCATCTCGAATTCTTGAAAAAGTTTTCTCCTTAATTCTTTAATCTCAGTTTCATCACTCCCAGTAATAATCATGTCGTCGACATATATAATAAGACATGTAACAAGGTTACCTCTCATCTTCAAGAATAATGTGTGATCTGAATTGCTCTGGTTGTATCCATATTTTTTTATTGCCATAGTAAATCTTCCAAACCAGGCCATTGGTGACTGTTTCAATCCATAGAGTGCCTTTTTTAACTTGCATACTTTATCTTGTGGAAACATATTAGAGAAGCCAGGTGGAATCTCCATATATACTTCTTTTTTCATATCCCCGTGTAGAAATGCGTTTTTCACATCAAATTGGTGTAATGGCCAATAAAGATTTGCTGCAACGGAGAATAGTATCCGTATTGTGTCGATCTTGGCCACCGGAGAGAATGTCTCAGAATAACCAATACCGTATGTCTGAGTGTAACCTTTTGCAACGAGCCGTGCCTTGTATCTTTCCACAGTGCCATCTGCATTGTATTTTATGGTAAACACCCATCGACATCCTACTAGTTTTTTTTCCTTCGGTTCGTCACTCAAGTCCCATGTGTTATTTTTTATTAAGGCATCCATCTCTATCTGCATAGCTTGTCGCCATTTTTCATCTTGTTGTGCTTCTTCTACATTGCGTGGGACATGATCAGAATATACAGCTGCTACGTATGCCTTGGCTTCATCACTGAGGATCCCCCTGGCCAATTTAGCGAGGGGATACTTAGTAGATTTGATGTATGTTCCGGACTATATCTCTTGGGAGGAATCCCTCGGGTACTTCGTGTAGGTAAGACATATCTTTGCTCCACAATGATTTCATCACTTTCCTGTCTATCATGGGGAGGTGATTCTACAGGATTAGTACATTCAAGAGATTATTCTATAGGATCAATGCAACCAGAATCAGTAGGCACAATATCTTGAGGTGGTTCAAGAGTACTTACCTCCAGGTCACCAGAAAAAAGAGTCATTGACCTCGTGAAGCACTAGTGGGGATGGGGTTAAGGCCTCATCATGACGTTGTTGTCCAGAAGTACTGATATGTGAAGTATCCAGCCAACTTAAGTGGTCAACTGTAGTAGTATCCCCCTGACCACTGTGTGGGATACTGTAGTAATACTCCGTCTCAACGAAATCACAGTCCATAGTAGTATACATGCGTCTACTAGGTGGACGAAAACATCTATACCCCTTCTGATGTGGACCATATCCAAGAAATACACACTTGACTGCGCAATGGTCCAACTTTGTTCGGTCAACCTTAGGACATGAACAAATGTAGTACATCCAAAGACTCGGGGTTGAAGTGTGAGTATGGAAGGAATAGGGAGGAGTCCACTCAGAGTTTGGATAGGAGTTTTGAGACCAAGAGCTTTAGTGAGTAGACGATTGATAAGGTAGGCTGTTGTGGCAACTACATTAGTCCAGAATTGTGTAGGTACATTGGAGTTTAGGATGAGTGCTCGGGTGATTTCTAACAGAATTCGATTTTTTCGTTCAGCAATTCCATTTTGTTGTGGGGTGTAGGAGCATGTGGTTTGGTGGATAAGCCCTTTTCCCGGAAAAAATCTTGCATTTTAGTATTGACAAATTCCCCCCATTGTCAAAACGAAGGATGTGAATCGATTTCTGGAACTAAGTGTTAATCAAAGCATGGAATTCAATAAATCGAAGTGTGACCTCAAATTTATGTTTTGAAAAATAGAGTAATGTCATACTGGTACAATCATCAATAAACAGAACAAAATGTTTAAAACCATCACGACTACTGCACGGGGCAGGTCCCCAGACATCAGAATGTATCAATGAAAAAGGTTCAGTGGACCGAGTAGTACTAGCTTGATAAGACTGTCTATGATGTTTAGCAAAAACACATGTATCGATGAGAAATGACTAAAATGACAAAAGAACTGAGGGAACAATAATTTTAGATACCCTGTTAATGGGTGTTCCAACTGCCGATGCCACAACCATATTTGGCGATCTACTGTGCCTTCATCTAATAGTGCAGTACCCGGTCGAGTCACGTCATCAACATAATAGAGCCCTCCCCCCCGCTCATTGCCATGTCCAATGATCTCCTTCGTCTGGATATCCTATAGTAAGCAAAAATGTGGAAATATTAGTGCCACACAATTGAGCTCCTTAGTCACATGGCTAATTGACAAAAGTTTGCAAGATAATGACGGAACATATAAACAATTTTGAAGTTTTATGGTTGGTGATAATGCAATAGTGCCACCACTTTGTACAGGGGATAGTCCCCCGTTTGCACTCTAAATATGATGCCTGTGAGTAGAGGAATTGGAAATAAAATTACGAAAATCATATGTCATGGTCTTGGTAGCACGACAATCAAATAACCATAAATCACATTTTTTTTTGTTGGATGTAGAATAGGCTGATGGGGTGAGATTATCATTTTTTTGTGGTATGTGGTGATGTTTTTTCGGATTTTAGGATTCTGTGGGGTAGTTTTGCATTTTCAGAACTAAGAAGGGCTGTTTTGGAATTTTCAGAAAGGCCAGGGCCTTTGTGGAGTTTTCTGGAATATGAGGGACAGTTCAGGATTCTGGACTCTCGGAGGGTTGAATTCGGGCATTAACATTTCTCCAGGGACATTTATGCAAATATAGGATGTTGCAGGGTCTAAATTTGACAATATTGAAAATGGATTCGGGGATCGGATTTTATCCCCAAATCCGTTACCTTCTCGACTCTTCGATGGCTTACGTATGCCCTCTGAGACAGAAATTCCACCAAAGCCCTACAATCCGCCGCCCGGTGTTGTGACCGCCGTGTCATCCGTGGTGGCTGTCGCGGCGGTGCCTTTGCCCTTTCTTCTGTTTGGGTCAAACCACCAATCGGGAAATCCGATTTGGTGGAAGCAACCCTCCGTGCTGTGCCACTTTTTGTCGCAGTCCCGGCAATAAAGTTTCAACTTGTCCACCAGAGCCGG
>JAOWBN010034171.1:0-21848 GCA_028565015.1 Pinguicula moranensis | reverse complement strand
TGAGTGATCAATAAAGGATTCACCGCTCCTAAAATGTTAGGAGAAGATCTCCCTATGGCCACTTGTAAGAAGTCATGGAAGTCTTTGCAAAGCACGAGTTTAATTAGAAAGAAGTTTCTAATTAGTACTCAATGATCATGACTTCCGGTACAATAAATCTCGTGTATATATATAGGGATGACAAATAACATCAATATACAAGATTAGTGATATGTTATTGGTGAAAGGATATTAATTACACGAGAATTAATTCTTGAAAGGATAGTCTCTTCCCATGACTATTCTCAATGTTTGGGGGCTATGATATTTTGCTAGAGGTCACTCATGGTCTATGAACTTGAATTAAGGATTAATGAATTTATAAGTGTATAAATATTAAATATAAATTATTTATGTGAATTCGAGGTTCATTGCCAAGTTATTGAGAACCTATAGGGTCACGCACGTTAACACCATTTTCTTAAGGGTTAATTATGAAGTGACCAAAAGTTTTGGGGTTATTTCTTCGAAAGCCTAGGGACTATTTTGCAATTACCGAATTGTTTAGAGATTTTTCTAAAAAATCCTAGAAAGTTGTTTGATCAATGACACATGTTATACATGCATTAAAACATGTGTTGGGACACTTGTCTACCTCCAAGCATGTGAAATATTTATTTGGACAAGTGTTAGGACATTTGTCATTCTTTAAGGCATGCTAGACATGTATTTTGACACTTGTTAAGACATGTGTCATTCTTAAGGCACTTTGGCTCTTCTATAAATACCCTAAGGGTGCGTTTGGTACCGTGGTAGGTGCTGGATAACGTTGGGTAAAACACAGTTGCCCATGTTAGTCACCCGTTTGGTGCCCACGCATTAAAATACCGTCGACCCTGGACAAAAAATGGCGACCCAGGATTACACCTTGGATTACTCCCATTTTCTTGCCCCGCCCAATTCCGATGGATTACTCAATCCATACTTACCCATACCCATAAAAAGACCGTATTGCCCGTACTATTCCTCAAAATTACACCCAAACCAACTATAAAGTCCAAAACCTAAATTTATTCAATCCCTATACTTCTCCACCCGCTCGACTTCTCCTCCATCAGCCGTTCCAGAGACTCTTGGACCGTTCTTCCAGTGTCTCTTCTGCACGCGGCGGCTTCTACAGCAAAGGTAATATTCATTCTATTATCATATCATCTCTGTTTGTCTTCTTTAGAGCTCGAACAGATGGGTTTTCTTCTGCACCCGGCATTTCACTTTTTGAACATAGTTGGGTTTTCTTCTTGTGCAAATTTTTGTCTTCTTTTGCCTCTATTTTCATGGAATTGTGCAGTTGGGAACTGGGAACTGGGAAGTACAAAGAGATATTTTCCCGTTGAAAAAGGTTGAGAATGTGTTGAATGTATTAAAACTACAGTTGTTTTCTGGAACGGCTGCTGGAGGAGAAGATGTGTTGAATGTATTCGATTACCTAAATTTGTCTAGTTGCTGCATATGTTTAGCTTCCTTTGGCAGGTTAGACTGAAGATGGATGCAAATAGCCACGCTGATGAGTTGGATGAGGTTACATCAGGATGGACGGACGAACCTGCCCCAAAACCATCACCAACTTCAATTAGAACTAGGTCCGCCGAAAAGGCCCCTTTCAAGAAACCGTCAATGAAGAAGATCAAAGTTGAAGGAAAAAGTGAGCCTGTCAACACCAAGAAAGTGTACATGACACCAAATGAGGAAGCTTTGCAAGAAGTTTTGAAAGACTTAGCTCATGAAGGGTGGAAGGCTGGCCAAGGCTGGAAGACAGGTGCACACACCAAGGCTGCGACTAAGGTGAATGCTTTGGTAAAGGGGAGCACTATTACTGCCAAAAATGTTGTAAACAAAATGGACAGCTGGGGTAAGCAGTATCGTTTTCTGAATGAATTCATGAAACATAGTGGAGTATCGATCAATTCAGATACGCATGCTATAGTTGTTGATTGCGAGGACTTATGGAATGAATATACCAAGGTATGACTTTTCTGTGATTCAATTATTTCCCAATTATGATTTCTATGTTATAGTTGTTAAATGTGTTGTTTGCTTTATAGGTCAACAAAAAGTATTTATCGTTTCGTGGGAAAACATTTCCCTATTATGACTTGTTGTCCGAGGTATTTGGGCAGTTTCGTGCATTAGGGTTCGGTGCTAGGGACGATGTAGCAATTGGGAAACCTAGTCCCAAATAAGTTGAAGAAGTCATTGAAACAACATATGATTCTGAAAAATCCGAAGAAACGCAAGCTCCACCCACCTTTCCAACATCAAATGCTACTACCCGGGATAGTAATAGCCGTGGTAAGCGAAAGACCTCCGAGACCATCAGCAACGCTGACATTCGAATGACAGCTCCGAATACACTCTCCAAGTTAGACATTGCGTTCACAGCTTGTACCAGTTTGTTTGGGGCACATGTTGATGCCTAAAAGTGCAAATAAGAGAAGACCAAGACTCTGAAGCTACACCTGCTGGACTACCCTGAACTCAATGTGGAAGAAAGGCTTCGATTCATCGATCACATTCTCTGCCACAATGGACACTATTACTACTGGACCACATCTGATACAGAAGCAAAGGATGAAGTCATCAGGTTGTACGGTTTGGGGAGAATGTAGGCGGCTTGACTTGAAAACTTTCTATGCATTTTGTGTTGCTGGATGTGACATATTTGAGACCTAACTTTATCTGTTTTATTATATTTTGAGGACATCATATGCTTATGATAACATTAATTGATGCGATTAGGTTGTTGGATATTTTTCTTTGTGATGTTGCTGGTTGGAATTTCAATATTTTGCGTTTTGATGTTATCACAATTCACATGCAGGGGCTGTAATTTATCTAGTTCTTTACAAGAAAATTTAGTTACCAAACGTGGGTTTGTACTGGATTAGTAATTGAACTTGGGCAAGCAGCATTTGGTTGTGGTTTGGATGGAAGTGAAGGAGGAAATTTCGTGTAGTGTGGTGTTTGATGCTTTGATTTGTATATGAAATGGAAAAGGATATGGTTAGGTTTGAAGTAACTGTGGGGGTATTTTAGTCTATTCACCATGAATTAAAATTTTTGACCAGTTAAACCCATTAGTTACCCAAGACTACCAAACAGCTTCAATCCAAAACTACTTATCAGCATGGCCTTAACCAAACAGGGGATTACACAAATTTAGGCAAAATAACCCCACAGTTGTCCGAAATCATGGATTACAGTTACCCCGGTACCAAACGCACTCTAAGGGACTTCGGACCCCAGTTCACCTACTTTGAACATAACTGGACTAGACAATGATCAGAGTCATCTCTGTCCAGCCTAGTTTGAATCCGATCCAATTCATTTTCCAACCAATGACTGTTAACTAGGAACCTATCCAACTTACTCATGGATCTAAGGGACTTTAGATACCATGTGTAGTGTCTTCTTACCATCTGTAAATCTTTCAGATCCATTCTGCTGACAAACTGTTTGAAGGCTGAAATTTCAGATGTGTAGTCTATGTGAGAGGATCCCTTTCTTTCCCATTCCTCCAAGATGGCGTTGAAGTCTCCCATAACACACCACTTGCTTTCTCTCCGTGTATGATAGTACTCATATATTTCATCCCATTGGTTGATTTTCCCTTGGAGTTCAGAGTAGCCATATACATTTACCATTAGATTGTTTTGCTCCTCACAGTTATAGTTTCCCGCCACCCCCAAAAAGCCAATACTAGATAAGATGTACTTTCTACAGAACTTGTTTTTATTCCAGATGCAAAGAAGACCCCCTGACTGACCATTTGAGCTACTATATATCCAATCAAAATCTGAATTATACCATAGATATTCACAAAGATTCTGTCCACCGTTGTCAACTTTGTTTCTTGTATACTGATGAAGTCTACCCCTTCTTTACTTATTAGTTCTTTAACACGCCTCCTCCTACCTTGGGTTCCAAGACCCCTCACATTGTATGTGATTAGTTTCATGGCAGAGATGTAGTCTGCTCTTGCAGTTGTGTACCAGAGAGTGCATTCCCCTTGGGAAGTGGTTGCTTAGAGTTTAGCTTCATCAACATCTGGCATCATAATGCGGAATAGGGTTCATAGGATATACCAAGATCATTCCCAACATTCATAGCCAGTTCAGCTTGTGCCCGAGTTTGAACTTCAGTTACAACAGTTTCCTTGTAGGGAAAATTGCCATAAGAGTTTAATGGTTTCTGAGTGATTAGATTTCCAATCCAATTCTCAAGGTTGGCAATGTCCTTATCTCTGTCATGATCAATCTCCTTGCATGTATGACTCCTAGTTTTGGGACATCTTCCTCAAACTTTATGCTTTGGTGGGGGGTTTCTTGTATCTGTGCCCCGAGGAGAGGAAAAGCCTCAAGCTGTCCCTGATTATGATCCAGCTCTTTTAGCTTGGGGATGTCACTATTGCCAGCTTTGATGCATATTACATCAGTTACTCCTGCTTCAGATTCCATAGAGTCCATACCTATGGTATCAATTTTGATCTGGGTTACCAAAGAGACCGGACCACCACTCTCTATCAGAATTGTATTAATAGGCCTTAGTGACGAGGTTTCTTTTAACTGTAGCTCAAAGAGAGCAATATCCATTAGCTATCCCTGATTAGACTCCCTTTCCATTGGCTTATGGATGTCACTATCATCAGGTGAGGTGCATCCTTCATCAGTAGAATATTCAGCCTGATGGCAAATAATCATACCCGCATCATCAGCTACTATCATAGGAGAGGCAGTCAGTTGACCCACTCTTGCTTTAGATTCCAGAGATTCCATAGAGTCCGGAACACTACTCTCCTTCAGAATTGCATAATTAGGTTGAGATAAATATGGACTAGTAGTCTTCATAACTACCAAGTCATTCAGTCCCACCGGAGGGGTGATATTTGCCTTATCTGCATTAAGAGATAGTTGAGATAATGAGTTAGGTCACCAATCAATTTTACCTGGTATCCATTCATCATTCTTCTTGTCATTTATAGCATCAGGGCTGCTATGGTCAAGCTTCTTTTGGGGGTGATCTATGACTATCCTTTCAGAGTGCTCCGAGTCCTCTTCAGAAATATCCTCCCCAGGAATTATTTCATTCCACTCTGAATCAGAGCTATCCGATAGAGTCCCATCTAAGTCATCCCATATAAGACAATTAAATTTTGTCTAAATTTCCTGAACATGTAGAGGAAAGTGATTACCATTTAGAGTGAGATCAATACATTGTGGAATTGGCTTACCCAGGGGAACTTCCACAAGCAGTTGTGTTGCCTCCAAGTATATCCTTTTAATAGAGGTATCATCTATACGAATCAGTTTTCCCACCACATTTGCTATCTTACCAAAGGCTTCACTATCCCAGGCATTCAGGAGAATACCATATACCTTGATCCACGCTTGACGCATTGAAGAAAGGGGGATAGCAGCACTGTTCTGTGGCTTTAAAGGTCCGTTAATCCAGATCACTAGCCAGTCTGCATCATTCAGAAGTAGTGTCTTCAGATCACTGGTATCTTCTTCCCACAGAATAACTCTTGAAGTGTCCAGCGGACTGACGATTATATTCAGGTATCCTGCTCTTCTTAGATCAATCTAGAATTCCCTAAAGCCACCAGGAGCCTTCATGATGCCATCATATATTGGGCCGGACCATGGATCTGATTTGCAGTCTAGATTGATGGCCGGATAAGTCTGAGCTTGTTGAGGTATTGATTTGTTTAGACTCGTGGATGCCCCTCCATCTTGCTTTTTGGCCATGATTCATCGAGCAGGAATCTTCTGCATCGTGGAAGATGAAGTAGGTTGTTGCGTTGTTTTATCAATTTTCTTTGACCGCCCGAGAGGAAATCTAGCCAGGTTAATAATAAGTTTGAACGAACCAAACCATAGTTGTTGAATTTGCCCCTTAAGAGCATCCATATCTCGGATATTTTCACTCTGCGAAAGCAAAGCCAATTTTTCCCAGTTTGCGTGCTATACGCACGCTCTTTAAGGTGCCCAATCTACCCAGATTTGCCAACAGCCGTTCAAGTCTGTTAGTGGAGCAATCATGGGGGAAGTTTGTAATAAAGAATGTAGCATTCTCCGGACCACTGGCTGGAAGTGATTTTGGTCCCAATCTTGCGTGTATCGGGCGCAGGTCCTTGACTCCTAGTGACTCTGCGAAAGTTTTCTTTTGGCTTATCCTACCTTGAGTCGAAGTGTAAGTCAATATAGCTTTCCCAGCACGGACTGCAGCTCGGTGCATCTTCTTCAGTTGGTTGGGTGGGATCTGCTAGGGGAGTATCGAGTTCATTGTTTAAGTTTTAAAGGTGGAGGGACGGATTGGGTGGGTATGGGTGAGTGGTCTCCCCGGGCGCCAAAGGCAGGCTTAGGGAGTAATTCAGGCAGAGAGGGAAGGTTGGCTACTTGCCGGCGGTAGTCACCATTGATTTCATCGGAGAAGAAGGGTAATAGAAGCGGGAAATACTATTCATCATGTAGCGGACATGTAACATGCTATGCTTGGACTTGCTGAACGTTGCCTAAATGAATAGAGGGAAACATCAAGCAATGAAGGTGAAGGGTATACCACGAGGGAGAATACTAAAGTTGCAAGGGATATATTAAAGCTCATATGAACTACTTTCTCTCCATTGACAAACTTATATCATAAAATAAATGCCCGAACCATGGCAATTCTTACCGTCATGGAATAAAATACACTGGCGCCGCCACTGTCGGAAGGGGATGAATGGCGGCCAGTAAATAGAAAAAAACATAAAAGTCTCATGCTCAAGAGCAACCTAATAGGAAGAAAGGGCTTTCCAGCTACATTCAACGACAAAGGTAGGAAACCATATCTCACCATGTTACAAACTTTCCGGTTACGTGGAACAAGCCTGAAATGGCAGATTTCTTTATGAAATTAGGAGCAGTCAGGGATGTTCACCTCCCAAAGAGACTTGATCTGGTAGGTCAACAATATGCTTTTATCAGGTACTTCCCAATGAAAAAATAGGAAGCTTCAAAACATGTTGGAAGACGTAGAGATTGGAACACATAAACTATTGGTGACATTGGTTAGAACCAACCATTAGGGGGCACAAGGTAACCCGACGGCAGGAAAGGAAAATCAACAGCCAACAAAATATGCAATAACCCCAACACTTCCTTCACAGTAGCAAAGCATTAGATTGAGGTACATTCTGAGACCAGAGGAATCAAACTGGTTAAAAAAAATCTTGTAGGTAAAATTGAGAAACTAACCAATATGGAAAAGGGAAGGGGACTCTGACTGATGCGGGATACTCCAGCGCCACCGTTCTACCCCTAGAAGGCAGTGAAAGACTTGTTGGACTGCAAATCAAGGAGCTAAAAATGTAGCTGTTAGAAGATGTGGCAGACTAGGATAACATGGGGTTTTGGTGCCTCCGTGATGCCTTGATGAATAGAGGAACTATCCTGGCAATTTGGATTCAAATACACAGGACCCCTCTCACATGCTGGTACAAGAGCTTCTTTGCAGAGGTCGACAGAGGAGTAGGAAGGTATGTCAAGGTATCAAATTCCACAGTCGACAAAACCTACCTCCTAGCGGGGGGCTAATTGTCATGGTTATAATGAACATGATACCGACGACGGTGGAAGTTGAGATTGGGTACGAAACAGTAAAAATATTCATCAAAGAAGAGCAATCGCGGCCTCCTCTGAAGGAATGGATGGTCTAAAAATTTTGACAGCGGGAATTTTGACAGCCACTTCATAGTGCTAGCCTTGACAAGTTCGATTCCCATAGATCATCTAACGGAAAGCATAGGGCTCGAGGGTGACGAGACATTGGGGCTCAGCCTTATAGTTGCCGAGGGTGTAAAGGAATAAAACGAGGACTCTTCTTTGAGTAGGACAGAGCTAGATAATCAAGAATTACCTTAAATTGAAGATCCTCTACCGGGTTTTGATGGTTTATCTGGGTCAGAAATCAATGGACCGAAGGAAATGTGTTGAGAACAAATGTCCCACATGGATTGTCGATTAAGAATTTGATGGGTTTAAATATAGGGACACCACATTACTTGGTATGAGGCCTTTTGGGTATAAAATTCCAAGAGCAAAACCGTGAGGGCTCCGACCCAGAGAGGATAATATCATACCAATATGTGGTGTCAGGTAGGGACCAGACCACAAATTATAACAAAATGACTACATACCTAGGGTGCGAGTTTAGATCCCAACATCAACCGATTCAAGCTTTGGGGTTCACCAGCTAAGCGACCTGAAATCAAGGAAATGGATTGGCAAGACTCCCGACGTAATACTACAGGTTTAGGTGGACTGCACGATATGGACGACCAACATATTAGGAGGCGAGTATTGGACTCGAGGCCTATAGGTTGTTGGAAAAAAATCTGGATACAGATGAAGGCCCGATGGTCCAACCAAAATTTACAGTGGTATAAAAATGCTATCGCGTATGGGTTTTCATCAATCCAAGAATAGGATGGCCAATCAAAAGGGCATGTGCATCGAAAAGATGTTTATGAATTGAGGTCTTATGCTTGATTCTGATCATCGTAGCCATATGCCCAAAATACTTAAATCAAACTCAATTAGAAATATGTCCCCATTACTTTCTAATTTGCATATCCTCTTGCGTCACAAGTCAAGTCAGAAAATAATCTAGACCACTAAAGAAAAATTCAAGATGCATGTCCATGATCTGTTATGGTTTTTTTGGTAAGCCAAAAATTCATTAACAGTAAAAGTATATACAAACATTCTTACCAGGGGTAAGAAAATACAAAGGAAATAGCAAAAGAAAAAAAATCGAAAGATACATGACATAGCAGAGGTACATGAGACTTGGTTTTTGTCATGGAACAGAAAAGGGGTGGTACAAGAGAGGTGGGCAACAGTGATTAGCTGACTCTCAACTATGCAAGTTGCCATAAAAAATGACTACAAGGGTCATAACCATGCTAAAAACTCAGCTCTGCCTGCATACCTTATAGCATCAAAGTCATGAGATTGTTGCAGTAACCGCATAAGCAAAGACTTAAAGGCTAAAGCAGGAGTGATCTGTTGACCTTCAGCTATGCAGGACACCATATAAATATGGGTACAAGGGTTTTTACCGTAGTAATTAGCATAGGTCGGCCCATTTACCTTATAGATTCATAGTCCAATGAATTATTGCCACCTCCCTTGCCCCCTTTCCAGCTGTACAACCCTTTTCGGACCATGCTGAGGGTTACTATGACGCTTGTTGTTTTCTCATATAAAAGGGCCAAAACTATGACACCCTTTTACTCCTACCTTCAATCGAGTCAAAAGAAAAACCGACATAGCGTTCGTGAACTGGGACACATCATTGTTACCTAAGCTGCTGAGGCACATCAGTTTTGGTCTCTGTACCACCATGATGAAGAAAGATAATCAAAGCTCCACAGATGAAAGGAATAGGGAAAGAGGGAGTAACCAGATAACTGGAGAACTACCTCGGATGGATCCTTCTTATATAGGAGCACATATACCATATTCCGCCTCAATGTACAGGGTCTGCTCATACTCAAAGGGATAGTAACATTAGTAGTCTTAGAATTCAAGACCTGAGGATGGATTCAACAGCCAATCAGTTATGGAAAATGGGAATAAAACCAAAGTTCTTATAGATCTCAATCTCATACAAAGTGACCGTTGGATTAGTTGGATAAAGGTCTGTGCATTTATCAAATTACCTTGGAAGTGATAGCTATTTCTAGCCTTCCAGATCTGCCACAGCATAGCCAACCAGACTGATTTCCATGCATCAGTGTTGAGGGCGTCTGGTTTCATCACCAAAAAGTCTTGGAAGGATGGCAGAAAGTGTGAGACTGCCCCCAGTAGGATGAGTGGTTGCTGTTGGTGTTGGGTAACAACCACCTATTGGTGACATTGCCACACAATAGAAGAGAATGAGTATGTACTAAATAAGTGCATCAGAGTTTCCTGACCTGATAAGCAGAGGGCGCAGGTTGCATCCTGTTGTAGAGGGATAATGTGCCGCTGCTGAAGTAAAGCTTTAACTGGGAGAGCTTTTGGTAGATTCTCCATGCTAGGATCATTTCCTTCATGGAAGAGAACTTGTTCCAAATCCTGGAGTGGTTTTCAATAGCCTCCCAGGAGTAAACTGGTTGATCTGACTCACACAGGGCATTGTAAGTACCCTTAACCGTGTATCTCCCATTAGTATGTCCATCATAAATGTAGTGGTCCTCCTCTGAGCACTCTGGCTTGTGGTCCTGTAAGGTAAGAAGTAGGGATGTTAGATCAGGCAGTTCGTGGGTATGTAGTTCCTTTCTCCAGTTCAGTGTCTAGGTCCAGAGGTTTGCTTCCCATCTTCCAGCAGCTGCTTCACACTGGTCTTGATTAATGGATAGTTTGAAGAGTCTTGGAAATTGAGTTGCTAGCTAGGAATTGTAGATCCATTTATCATTCGAGAAGAGAGTATTATTCCCACTACCAAGTTTGATCCGGACAGCTTGTTGGAACCATGTATTCTGCAGAGTATCCTTCAGTTCCTTCCACCATGAAGATGCATATCTAGGGACTCTTCTTCTTTCTCTCAATCTTGAGGTGTTTGGCTGAAGAGGTCTAAGTTGCCTAAAGTCCCCCCCACTGTCAGCACTCCTACTTGACCATACTTAGCCAGGAGAATCTCATTTGCTAGATTTTTTTTATCTCTTGAGAGAATTTTATCTCTCCAGTTACCCAGCATGGCTAAGTTGAATAAGGCTATGTTGCGCACACCTATGCCCCCTTTTTCTTTTGGCTGAGATATTTTGTCCCATGATAGCCATGCCATTTTCCTCCTGTCCTTTGAGCTGCTCCATAAAAAGTCTCTCTGAGTGGCAACCAGTTTTTTCAAGATAGTAGGAAAGGCTTTATAGAAAGCTAGGAAATGAGTTGAAACAGCAGCCAAAACAGAGTTGATGAGCACCAGCTTTCCTTCTGAAGATAGGTGCCTATGGTTCTAGGAGCTTAGAGTTTTTTCAAATGTGTCAATCACCGGAGCCCAACTTACAATTTTGTGATGGTTTCCCCCAACTGAAAGACCGAGGTATTTGAGCGGGAGGCATCTAGTTTGACAATCTAGATAAGCTGCCATTTCAGATAACAGCTCATCAGGGACGTTGACATCAGTTAAGTGGCTCTTCTTATAATTGATTCTTAGACCCGAGATCAATTCAAAGTTTTGCAGGATGACATTGTAAGTCTTCACAATGTTCCAGCTAGCATGTTCAAACAAAAGAGTGTCATCAACAAATTGGAGATGGGACAAGGGGAACTTACCTCTGCCAATAAATGGGATTAGCAGCTTCTCCATGCTGACTGCCTTGTTGATCATCACAGATAGGCCCTCAGTAGCTAGCAAAAGAGGAAAGGGGATAAGGGATCTCCTTGTCTATGGACCCTCTTGGGGTAGAATTTAGTAGTAGGGTTGCCATTTACTACTATAGAAGTTGAGACAAATTCTTGGAGTTCCTTTATTCACCAATGCCAACTGTTTGGGAAATGCATTTTAGTCGTAATGTCCTGTAGATATTACCAATTCACAGTGTCAAATGCTTTCTCAAAGTCAAATTGAAGGATGATGGCTGGCACTTTCAGTTTTTTCAATTCATCAATAGCCTCATTGGCCACAAGGACACTGTCATGGAGTTTGCTCCCACAGATGAAAGTCATTTGGTTATCAGAAATGACCTCCTCAAATTTTGCAACAAGTCTATTCGCCAGGACTTTAGATATTATATTAGGCATGGATCCAATGAGGGTGATCGGCCTATAATCATCAACCACAAGAGGAGTCTCAAATTTAGCAACTAAAGTGATATGTGCAGCATTACTTCCTCTGGGGAGCTTACAATTTTTGTAGAAATCCGTCATCATTTGAAATATTTCATACTTCAGCAGGTAGAGGAAGTGCTTTATGAACTTGAAATTAAGGCCATTTGGACCCAGACTCTTGTTACTGCCACAATTCTTGATGGCAAGCAGTATCTCAGTCTCAGTGAAGAGAGTATTGAGTCTTAGTTTAGCTGCTGGAGAGAAAGTTCTGAAGGCCATGTTGCATATCCTGGGTCTAGAGCATAAAGGTTCTGTAAGCCTAGCAGCAAAATGATCCATGATGCATTTTTTGACAACTACAGGTTCATCCACCCAAGCATCTTCAAACCAGATGCCACTGATCCCATTTCTTCTTCTATTTCTGTTGATGCATCTATTGAAGAAGGCTGAGTTGGCATCACCTTGTTTTATCAGTTAGTATGGACATTTTGGAATGATTGACTGTCCAGGTTCAACGTGAGCTTATAAATATCCCCTTTCAGCCTAATAGGTGCTTCTGAGTCCACACCACTGACAGATAAGTCACTCTTAGCCTGGAGCTCAATGTGTTTGAGGTTTGATAACAGTTTGTTCCTTTCCGTGGCTAAATCTCTAGGTCTGGTCTGATTCTAGTCCTTCATGACCATTCTAATTGCTTTGATCTTATCTTTAATGCGCTGGCTAGCATACCTTTGAGTACTTGGAGCAAACCAGATGTCATGGATAATTGAATTATAATCAGGGAGCTCCAGCCAACTATCCAGGACATTCAGGGGCTTAGGACCCCAGTTCAGATGTTTAGAGTATAGATGGATTGGACAGTGGTCAGAGTTATTCCTGTCCAGTCGAGTTTAACTCCAATCAGGTTCATTTTCCAACCACATCTCATTGACTAAAAATTTGTCTAGATGGCTCATGGCTCGCAGGGATTTGAGGTACCAAGTGAACTTCCTTCTTACCATTTGGAGGTCCTTCAGTTGCATTTTGAAGATGAAGTCCTTAAAACCATCAATCTTAGTAAGATATCTTGTTGAGAGGTACCTTGCCTTTCTCTTCTATCCAGGACTGCATAGAAATTCCCCATTACACACCATTTCAATTCCTTTCTCTCTGGGTATAGTACACAAATTTTCTCCCACTGTCTTAGTTTCAAATGTAGCTTAGTAGGGCCGTAGACATTAAGTAGAACACTACCCCTTTCGTCATCATTCCAGTGGCAAGTCACTCCCAGGAAACCATCACCAGAGAGAATAGATGACCTGCAGAATTTCTTCCTGTTCCAGATGCAGATAAAGCCACCAGACTGTCCTGTTGATCCACTATATATCCAGTCAAACTCTGAGTCATACCACAGGTATTCAATGAGCTTGTCAACTGTTTTTAGTTTGGTCTCTTGTAGACTAATGAAGTTTACTTTCTGCTGGGTGGTTAATTCGTTAACCCTCTTCCTTCTGCCTTGAGTCTCAAGCCCCCTCACATTGTAGGTGATCAGTTTCATAGGAGTGGTTTTATCTGTTCTGGCAGCTGGCAACCAAAAATCACATTGCTCTTAGATTTGAGTTGCTTGGAGTTCAGGTTCATCAGCATATCTTGGCACATTGAATGGTTGGCGTCATATGATATGCCAAGGTCTTCACCAATACTCATGGATAGATCAGCTTCAGCTCCTATGTGGTCCAAGGTGATGACAAGTTCCTTACTAGGTAACTCACCACAGGGCCGTAATGGATTTTGTTTGATCAGGTTCCCAATCCATTCATTTAGTGTGGCAATCTCTTTATCTCGTACTAAGTCCACTTCCTTACAAGTTTGGCTCTAAGTTTTAGGGCCTCCTCCCCTTACTTTGGCCTTTTTAAGTGAAGGGGTTGAGGTTACCTAAACTCCGAAGGGAGGGAAGTCTTCTACCAGACTCAAGCTCTTTCTAGCCTCATGCTGTTTCGGAATGAGGATTTGTGCTACAACTAGAGTTTCATTCTTGATTACCTGCTCACCCTCCTCAACTAAAGGAGGGGGAACAGGGGGATCACATTGCTTGGGTACTACAAGGAGATGAGGTAGAAACATTAATCTCATTTAGGCTATCTACAGCCTCGGGGACCATGATTTCAGCCGAAGTGGTGTCATCTGTTCGGGGGATGAGGGCCTGTAGTGCAGTCTCCTAAGCTCACTGGTGAATCAACCACAGACACTTGAGAGAGGGATTTGGGCCACCATTCAAGTTTGCCTAGGATCCATTTGACTATAGAGGACTCAACAGCTAGATGATCAGAGCACTTGAGCAGGAGGACTGTCAACTGCATTCTGGTTAACCTGCTTTTTTGATAGCTCCCTGGCTTATTCTTCGGAATTTCCCAATGAAATATTTGATTCACCTTCAGATTCCTGCCCAAGCCATTCAGAGATGCAGCTCGTGCTATTGTCAGACAGATCATTATCCAAATTATCCCATATTACGCAATTAAACTTCGTGGCAACCTCCAGTATATGAAGCAGGCATGGTACACCATCAATGGTGGCATTAATGTAGGTGGGTACCAGATTACTCAGGGGAACTTCAATAAGGAGTTGTGCAACTTCCAAATATCTTCTCTTGGCAGTAGTGTCATCAATGCGTATTAAACTACCCATAGTGCTAGCAATCTTTTCCAGAGAGTCCCGATCCGATGCATGCAATGGGATGCCATATACTTTCACCCACACAAGACGTTTAGAATTAAGGGGCACCTGAGCACTACTCATTGGTATAAGATGGCCAATGAGCCAGTTGAGGAGCCAGTCTTGGTCATTAGTTAGGATGTTTTTAAGATCACAATCTCTCTCTTCCCACAGGACAACTCTTCCAGTATCTAAGGGGCTAACAATTACATTTAGGTTTAAGGTAGAGTAACCAGATCATCCACAAAGATTCTAGCTAGTGGATCTTCCATGAGATGTAGATCATAGTGCCTGTATATACGCCACTCTTTGTATATTTTTCATTTTCTTCCATTTTTATACATTATATATTTTTATTTATGAAAGTTGGCTTATTAAAAAAAACAATTACATTTAGGTATCCTACCCTCCGAAGAGCCAGTTGGAATTCTCTAAAGCCATCTTTGGATTTCAGTGAGCAAATATAGACTAGAATAGGCCAAAGGTCCTTCTAGACAGTAAGTTGATGCTGAGGGTAGGCTGATGTAGCATAGGATTGGCCTTGAACCAGATATCTGTGTATGGTACGCTAGTTGAGGCGCCCACATCATGCCTAATGGGTGTACTCCACTTAACAGGAATTCTCTGTAGGTTGTATGAAGAGACAACTGGAGGCTTAGACAGAGGAGAGCTTTGCTTGGCCTTAGGAGGGAATTTGGATAAATTAATGCTCAGTTTAAAGGAGACAATCCAAATATGCTTGAACTGGTACTGGAGGCCTTCGATATTCCTAATGTTCTCGAATTCAACACTTGATCTGTTATGGTTAAATAACAGAAGCGTTGCTATTGTGTTACAAAGTCAAAATGCAACTTAACAGTTAATCAACTAGGTTAGTTGAACCAGTAGATTAGATCAAACGAATACAGTCAACTCTCACAAACAAAAGAACTTTCATAGTGGTTATTCGATTCACTTCTTTCTTCATCATATCAAAGGGACTTTATTTTAAGCATATATATATATATTGATTCATGTATTGCAAATGGAGCTGGAAGAGTCATTATTGACAATTCTTTTAGCTTTGTGCTAATAATGGACTATAGCAAAATGGCTCTATTAAATTCCAGTGCTTCTATTTAGTGAAGTTGCTGGAACTCAATATATTAAATGACACAATGCATATTGGGTCGCAACGGAAACGACCTTTTTATATAATTATAAGGGTAGGGTTACCCCAAAACATCAACTTAGGGGGTGTTTTTGATATTTTATTATGATTTTATTTTTATTTCTCAAATTTTATTAAGATTTTATTGTATTTTATTCTATTGCTTTATTGTTTAGATTTCTAAATTTTCCTAATTACTTAATATTATTTTATTTTATTTTATTTCTTTGGATAACACAAGGTGTCCGGAATCATTTTGGGTCCTACTATTCATAGGATCTATGCAAGCTTCTGCTCGATATTGACCGGGCCAATCTCGGGCCTAAGATTCGAGATCATGGCCCAAACGAATTTTTGCACCCAATAAGACTTTAACCATGAACCTCATGATATTGAGAACCTTAAGTTCAAGTTATTAAGTCAATCATTCCGGGGTTTTATTCATTTGATAGTTATTTTTTAATATTTCTAGTATTTTACTATTATTTTATGATAGTATTGAAGTTTTTAATATTTTACTAAATGCTATTTTTATAATTTTATTTTTTTTAATTATTTAATTATAATATTTCTATTTTTTTAAATTTTATTATTATTATGGAATGAATATCCACCTATGAAATAAAATCGTATGCAAAAGTATATGAGGTGTCACTACCTAAGAGCTTCTTATGCTAAATGTCAAACATACAATGAAGGAATTGACAAAATGTCAAGTATGCAAAGAAGGACAACCCAAGTGTTAAGGAAGATGCATGCAAATTGACAAATGATTTTGGCAAGGCAACAAATGGCAAGAGAAAAGTGACAAATGTCCCTAACCATGAAATGAAATACACACCAAAACTTTGAGAGAAAATTGTAGAGAGATCAAGTGTAGAACTATTCTTTGGAGAATAAAAGTAATCTTTCGGATATTTATTATCCTTTGTATTCATCATATTGTTATCATCGATTTCACAACACGTTATAAGCACGACTCTACTGCCGAGCTACAAGCAGGAAGTAACATTATTCAATTAGTGTTATAATGTCTAATCTTTCCATACATGAGTTTGTTGCTCTTGACATCTTCGAAAAAATTACTTGTCGTGAATTCTTGATACATAAATCAATTTAGATGCTATGAGTCTCGTAAACACCATACAAGATGCAAATAAAGCTTCTCAATAAGATAAGACGAAAGCCATGATATTTATTTGTCACCATTTGATGAGGGGCTCAAAGCAGAATATCTCACTATAAAAGATCTTGCAGATCTTTGGAAAAATCTAAAAGAGAGGTATGATCACCAAAAAATGGTGATACTTCCAAACGCTCGTTATAATTGGTTGCATTTACGCTTACAAGATTTTAAATCAGTAAACGAATACAATTCTGTAATGTTCAAAATCAGTTCTCAACTGAAGCTATATGGTGAAAAGATTACGGATGAGGACATGTTAGAGAAAATATTCTCTACTTTTCATGTCACTAATATGCTCCTGCAACAGTAATACCGTGAAAAAGGTTTAAGAAGTACTATAACTGATTTTGTTATTCAATAAGTTTGGGAAGAGACTTATTCTCCTGTGATAGATGCAATCACATTTTGTTATTTGATAAGTTTGAGAATTCATGAAAAACTTGAGATGCGACTGATGGATGTAGTGACAGCCAATTTATATGGCTCACAAGAAAATGATATCTATATAAAAATACCTAAAGGGTTTAAAGTGCATGAAGCACAAAGTTCCAACTTTTGCGAGATTTATTCGATCAAACTAAATAAATCTCTATATGGACTTAAACAATTCGGACGTATGTGGTTCAATTGTTTGAGCACATACCTATTAAAGGCATACTATAAAAATGATCTAATGTGCCCATGTGTATTTATAAAGAGATCTGGATCAGAACTTGTCATCTTTGTTGTCTATGTAGATGACTTAAATATTATTGGAACTCCTGAAGAGTTATCAAAGGTAGTAGCTTGTTTGAAAATAGAATTTGAAATGAAAGACCTTGGAAAAACAAAATTGTGTTTAGGTCTTCAAATTGAGCACTGAGCAGATGAATTTTTTGTACATCAATCTAATTATTTGGAGAAAGTGTTCAAAATATTTTATATGGATGAAGCTCATCCATTGAGTACACCAATGGTGGTAAGATCGCTTGATCTGAAAAATGATCCATTCCGTCCTCATGAAGACGGTCAAGAACTTCTTGGTCATGAAGTACCATATCTTAGTCCAGTTGGAGCACTAATGTATCCTGCTAATAACATGCGACCTAATATATCATTTGCTGTAAATTTAATAGTAAGATATAGTTCTTCTCCAACTAGAAGACATTGAAATCGAATCAAGCACGTTTTTCGATATCTTTGAGGAATAATGGATATGGGTTTATACTATCCCAATGTATCTAACCTAGTATTAATTGGTTATGCTGATGCTGGATATTTATCAGATCCACACAAAGATAGATCTCAAACGGAATATCTATTTACTTGTGGAGGTACCGCTATTTCGTGGCGCTCTGTTAAACAAACATTAGTCGCTACTTCCTCCAACCATGCATAAAACCGTGCAATTCATGAAGCAAGTCGTGAATGCATTTGATTAAGGAACATAACCCAGCATATTCGTGGAATGTGTGGCTTGAATACCAAGAAGGACATCCCAACTATTCTTTATAAAGGTAATGCAGCTTGCATTGCTCAATTAAAATAAGGTTTCATTAAAGGGGATAGAAAGAATCATATATCACCCAAAATTTTCTTTACACATGACCTTCAAGAAAAGGGTAACATCAATATCGAAAAAGTTCAATCATGCGACAATCTGGCAAATTTGTTCACTAAAACACTACCTATTGCAACTCTTGAAAAGTTGGTCGAAGGGATTGGAATGAGGAGGCTTAAAGATGTGGACAATAGGGGGGAATGATAAATCATGTACTCTTTTTCCTGCATTAGAACTTTTTTTTTCCATTTAATTTTTTCCTAATAAGGTTTTAACGAGGTATAATAGAATGGATATTCAGAGGGAGTATTATGGAATGAATGTCCACCTATGAAATAAAATCTCATGCAAAAGTATATGAGGTGTCACTACCTAAGAGCTTCCTATGTTAGATGTCAAACATGAGTGAATTGACAAAATGTCAAGCATGCAAAGAATGACAACACAGGTGCTAGAGAAGATGCATGCAAAATGATAAATGATTTTGGCAAGGCAGCAAATGGCAAGATAGAAGTGGCAAATATCCCCACAAATTCTATAAATATGGCTCTTCCATGAAATGAAATACACACCAAAACATTGAGAGAAAATTGTAGAGAGATAAAGTGTAGAATTATTTTTTGGAGAAGAAAAGTAATCTTCCGAATATTTATTATTTCTTTGTATTCATCATATTGTTATCATCCATTTCACAATAATTATTCTCTAAAAATATCATCATATTATTATTATATTCATTAATTTATGTATGAACTACCTGCAAAAATAGGTCAAGCGGGTCTAAATTGACCATTGGGACCAAAGGTGCCAACGTTTTGGAATCTACGGGACAAATATTGTCATTTTAAATCTCGGACTAAGGCCCTGTTTTGCGCAGCCTTCTTAAAATTATAATCCAATTATAAGCACATTTTTTTAAAAAATAACTCTTCATTTTTTCAAAAAAAGTTCTTATAATCCAATTATAAGCACAAGAGGGTCTGCGCAAAATACCCCTAAATCTGAAACGTCGCGCTTATCAGAAAAGAAGAGCAGAGAAATTGGAAAACCTTGACGTGTTTGTCATCGGCTATGCTATCCGGGTCGGGCTTTATAAGATCCTTTTCTGCGGAATCGAGGCCCAGATTCTCTCCTTCGACGATAACGGGTTCGTCATACGCTGCAAGGGCAACTACTTCTGGTTCCTGGGTTGTCATTTTCTGGAGGATATTTTGTTATGGAAATTAAATGGTTTATACATATAATTTTTAAAAAGATAAAAAGGGGGAAAATTGCAAGATAATCTTAGTGAAACACGCAAGGGTTCCACGTGTGGGACTGTATTTGTTGGCACTGGCAGCACGCAAAATCTAGGTTCACACGAAGGCATCTTCAAAGTTTCTATTTAGTATGGGGAGCTAATTGGGCTTTTGGCCCATTGGGTCATACACATGATTTTGGGGTCTCATATCCTTTTGAAATGTTCTTTTGCCCTTGTCCAAAAACTAGCCATTTAGACGACTAGAAGCAGAGTTTAAGCCCTGTTTTGCACAGTCTTCTTAAAATTATAATTGGCTTATAAATATTTTTTTTTAAAAAAAAAATTCTTATTTTTTGAAAAAAAGTGCTTATAAGCCAATTATAAGCATAAGAAGCCTGCACAAAACACCCCCTAAATAGTGGGGGTGGAATTTTTGGGGGTTTTAGAGCCACTGTTTAGGGCGGAGCATATAGCCCACTCCGCCCATTATGGGTTAATATGCTTGTTTTTCAGGTATGGTCCGTCCGTGTTTTGAAAATGGGCGGTGCGGGTTGGACTCGTTTTATTTTAATTAATAAAAATATTATTTTATTTGATTGAATTAATACTATTAATACAATTTTAATTTATAAAAATTTTACAAAAGAAAATCTTTTTTTCTACTTAATAATGTTGAAAATGAGATTTGAGTAAATGAAAAAGGGGAGTAAAGTATATATAGGCATAAGTGAGAGAAAAATTTGTGTGAAATTCGTGTGGGACAAAGTCTTATATTCAACTTTAAGAAAATAAATGCATTTATATTATATATAATAAAATTCTTGAGTTAACAATCACACTGTAGCTCAGTGGTTAGGATACTTGCAAGTTTACAAATTGACTATGGGTTCGAATTTGGTTTCAAACAATTTTCTGCACTTTATTCTAAATGGGTTGGCGGGCTGACCCATGCCCGCACCATCGCCCATGAAACGGGCGGGGCTGCCCATAACCCGTTTTAAATGGGTCAAACGGGCCAGATCCATTTAGCCCGGCCCGTTTGTTGACCTCTAGAGGGCTGACCCCCTGTCTTCTCACGATCAAAGTTAACTACGGATTATTGATTTTTAATATTTTTCTCTTTTAGTTATTACATATAGATGTAACAAATTTTATGGAGACATATTTTTCTTACAAAATTTGTGGAGTGGGGGCATGGCCCAGTCTCCGCTACTATGGATGATCTTAGTTAACAATGGATTAGTGTTTTTGTTAATATTTATTCCTAAGTAATGCCAAAAAAATATCGATGAATTTCCAAAATATAACCAGCTATATTCTTACTTTAAAACGTTTGTAATCATGAAGTATTTTTTATTAATTGGCTTAACGATAAAAAAAATTGCAAGAATAATTTGACAAGCACATCAGGGAAAAAAAAATCATGAATAGTAATCTTTAGATGTAATAACAGAGCTGTTTTATTATTGAGGTTAATTTATTTTTGTGGGTAATTATAGAGTTCAAATTATTAAATATTTAGATGCATCATTAAAGTATGTTTAGATAATTATATGAAATATATAGCATATAACAAGTAGATTTTTAATTGGTCATGGCTAAGAAAATTGATTCTTTTTTTCCCCAATGATAACAGAAGCAGGTAAAACAGCAAGCATAAATAGAAACTGAAAGATTTTATGGTGGAACATGGCCTGGCCATCGGCGGATTTAGGTGAGAGCCAAGGCCTCTGCCCCACCCTTGGTCGTCTCCTTTCCCTAAAAAAATTGTTTTTGTTTGTCCTCATAATTTTTTTTTTGACCCCCTTAAATTTTGGATTATTTCCATTCTTTTGGGTGGCATATATGTTTGGTATTTTGGTAGGCCAGAAATATTTAGGAGCTAAATTTGAATTTAAATAATTTTTTCAGAATAGTAAATAAGTAGATGAACCTTTTTCTATTAAATGATGCTAAGTATTTTTCTTATAACTTATATAATTATACAACAATTATACTTGATACTTTTTTTAGGAGTTGTGCTTTTTAAAAAACATATTTATTATAAAATTTAGAAATTAAAATATTAAAAATATTTTTGAATAAATGGTCACTATTTTTTGACTTTTTATTAGAGTAAGGCTGTTAAAAGTGAAATGATATACCGCACCACTTTTTGGCACAACTTTCACACAAATCTGATGCCACGTCAGATCCAGTAGGCCCCA
>JAOWBN010034170.1:0-34457 GCA_028565015.1 Pinguicula moranensis | reverse complement strand
ATTTTTGGAATAATTTTTTGCAAACACTATTTTTTGACTTTTGTTGTAGTAAAGCATATTTTGCAAACACTCTCCCACTTTTTTATAAAAGCTCCTTTTTCTAAAAGACCTTTTGAAAAGTTACTTCTGACAAGCACAAGAACTTGCAAATTAACGAGCATAACATGGTTGGTGTGAATAGTAGATCAGACGAGATGGAGAGGCAAATTAAGCTCGGTAATCTACAAGAATTGGTCAAGAAGGTTTCCCGGGATCGAGGCAACAAAGTTTGTAGTTTCACACCAAGATGACCCCGAAACCAAGAACAACTTAATAATCCACCTTGGAATGCCCAGACTATCCACGTGACCCCTCCTTGGATCATCAATATGATCATTGGGGCTTGGCTAAGGATAAAAGAAAACCATACTCCCTAAGGTATACTGCAAGGATTTGTACCATAGGACCAATACAAGCAAGGATTCTGCTGCTAAGTGCTACTGCAGGAACAACAAAGCTACAAAGCCAAATGGATAAGAAAGTGGTTAACTTATGCGTAGCCGATGCTACCTTGTACTGCTAGATCGGTCCTCTACTTATACCATGGTTTTGAGCTGTTTTCATATCTGAAGAAATATCACCCCTCACTCATTATAGGGATAGCTCATTAAACATAATCGAGTTGTGTACCAATTTTCCTACAATGAGAGATTGACAATGTGACAGTCAGGATATTATGCATTGGTGAAGAGTGGATGATGGTGATGGTCTGAATGCTGAGTTTCTTTGTGATATACTACGATGCTAGGTGAACCATGTACAAGATCACCTTAGCTATATCAGAGGGGGGTATGAATGAAAGACATGAAAATCAGGATCAACCCATTTCCAAAAATATTAGCTAGTTGATACCCTATAGTAGGCACAAGAGCACTTTGTATTTTATATTTCCTTTCCTCTTTCTTTTTTGTACATATTTTTACACATAATGAAATTTGTCTTAGCAAAAAAACAAACAAACTAGTTGTCCACTGGTTTTGCCCCTTCAGTAACTTCTCAAAGGAATTAGTCATGTGTTGCGGTGTTATAGGTGCGCATCTCTCAAATCTCACACCTAACATATCGAGATGCACTATCCCACAAAATCCTCTCTCGATACGGTCATGAGCCTCTCCTGAATCTCACACAACCTGTCAAAGGCATTTGCCTCATGAAATCCACTCACATGGGTGTCATCCCCGTGAATGCTCATATCTCGAATCTCATATTTTTAAGGCTCGATGTTGGTTTTACCGTAATCCAACTAGTTCTACTCTCTCGAATCTTGAACTAACTTGAGTACTGACAGTTGGTTATCAAGCAACTACCAGTTTAACACGAAAAGCAATAAAACTAAAGAACCATAGTATTAAGTCTGACAACTAAACATTCAAAACACACCTATCATACAAAAATACATTTAATGCTACATCTTTTCCTAGTGATAGGGTTTAGCTCATAATCAAAATACAAGCTTCCCTACCTGGAAATAAAGTAAAAGCCATAGATTAGAACACTCCCTCGGGTTGGCTATGCTCTTCCTTTTGTCGTACCCCTTTTTCCTCTCACCAAATAATTATTTGGATGGATGTGATTTTTGTCTTTTATATATCTGCGTACTTCAGTAGCTTCTCAAGGAAGCTATCGTAGACATTTTCCGTGACCATGGACACAATCGACCACCCATTAATTACCATACAAGTAGGGCAATCCATTTTCCCGCCAACATGCATCGAATAGTTTTCTAGTATGTAACATATGAGGCTGTGGGCTCACTCCAATGAGCATTTTTCTCTTGTTTTTGCATTATGTGATACTTATGTTACGCCCTTGCAAAAGACAAAATACGAGTCTATAAAAGCACTTGTTTATATTGTGAAGTGACAACTTTTGAAAATAAAGGAGGTGTAATAAGTAGGTGCAAACCGAGCCTATCAACCTCTTCAAACTTAAGCCTTGCTTGTCCTCAAGCAAAAGTTTCCAACCCCGTTATTCTAGTTATATTCCGATGCAGTAGGTCTATGTAATGTATAGGGAACAACTATGTTACAACACTGGTGCTATGGACATTGAAGGGATATTGCATATCTTTTAGGATCCTTGCAAGTTGGGTATATGGGTGCTAAGTTTTTGAAAAACTCCTTTGTCTTAGGTCCATGATTTGGATGGTTCTCCTATGTAAACTCTCCACTCTTTTTTCACGTTCCTCGCTTTTTTCCATGCCAAGGCGGTCAAAGATTGAGATAGACATTATTTTAAGCCATATTGTTTCTTTTTGGCAGAAAGAATTTTTTTTTTCGTTGAAGCTTTTCTTCTTTTCTTTACAGAGCGATTTAGCGCTATTACATTTGGCTCAAGAGCATTTGATTTTCTTCACATGAGTCGCTCTTTCTTTTCTTTTCTTTGGGGTAGTTTTTCCTTCTTTCATGTACATACAAAAATGCTCACTATCCCAAGGAATTTTTGGTGCTTTTCTTTTTTTTGGCTTATTTTTGCTTTTGCTTTTTCTTATCTATAGCTTGCTATCTTCATTGTCTCCATCCACTAGAATGGTGGCAACACAGGTAGGTGGTGTGATCTTGAGTAGTGGAGGGGGCAGTGAGCTCATCGGATAGTGTTTCCTAATGCACAAACACTTGTAGCATTAACTACTTACAAGTGTACAGGTCGCACAAGTAATATAATGAAGAGAAGGATGTCAAACTTTAAGAATTGTGGTTAACAAGCACTAGCATTAGCCAGTTCATACAATTTGAACCAATGAGAAAAATGTTATTTTTAATCTATCGGTTAATCTAAAAACTACTGATAAACGGAGACAAGTAAAATGTAATAAGGTAGGTTTAGCACAAATGCAGTGGATAGAAACATCCAGGGTTTGCACTTTCACCACTTGACTCCCTCGGGTGGGTTCATAGCTAGCCTATCATGCTTCACTCAAAATGTTGTGCCTATCGGGTTCTCCTTTCCTAGGCATAAACCACTCTCATGGCTGAATGCCCTTCTTTGGTCCACAAATGAGCACCTCTCGAATGTCACATTAAGAGGACCAAAGACTTTGCTCACAGTTAATCCTCACACAGTAGTATCAATTCTATAGACATTCTCATGCAATAACAATCGCTGTGGGTTTTGCTATGCCTAGCATAGCTTGTGTCCTCGACCTCCCACTACTCTTAGCGCATCTACCTATGCTGGCCAAACATACATGGATGAGGATGAAAAATAGCATAACCAAACACAAGATTAGTGTTAAAATAAGATAAACATTCTACATTCTCCCGTGTTCATCAAGGGCTATATTGCGCCCTTGGACAAAGAGTCTTAGATCATGATTAAGGCAAGAGCCATTCTACGAATGGAAAATATTGAGTTCATCATAGTAAACAATAAAATCAAAATCAATCTCCCTTGGGCACAAGTTCACGAACAAGTGATTCATACACCCTTGCTTTTCTCATGTTTCTTTATATACCACGTCTAGTAGCTTTATATACCACGTCCAACATCTTCTCTCAGAAGCTTGGAGTCCAATCAAAGGGTAGATTTGTTCGCCTACTAGGTTTGGTGTATGCTAAATGTGTGCAAGAACTACCATGCAAGAGTATTCGGATCATGAGTTTGTGTCGTCAAAATTGGTATATAAATCTGAATTGGTTCCTCCTTCATCATACGGTTTAAGTCTTTGTCAATTCACCTTGAAAGTGAATTTGTCAGAATGAATAGTTTCTATGGCCCCATATGGAAATGCTTGAGTGATCTCGAATGGTCCGGACCATCTGTACTTTAGCATTCTTGCAAACAGTTTGAGTTTAGAGTTAAACAAAAGTACCTTTTGGCCTGAATAGAAATGGCGCCTGGATATGTATTTGTCATGCCAAGCTTTGGTCCTATACTTGTAAATTTTAACATTCTTATAGGCATCATTCCTCAGTTCGTCTAGCTCACTTAAATGAAGCAATCTCTTTTCCCCTGCAGCCTTCGCGCTGAAATTCAGTGTGTGCATGGTCCAGTAAGCTTTATGTTCCAACTCCACAGGCAGGTGACAAGCTTTTCCATACACTAGGCGATATGGGGACATGCCAATGAGTGTCTTATAGGTAGTCTTATAAGCCCATAGTTCATCTTCTAGCTTGAGTGCCCAATACTTCATTGATATGCTCACTGTCTTTTCCAATATCTTCTTGATTTCTCTATTTGATATTTTAGCATGGCCATTTGTCTGGGGATGATACGCCAAAGCAGTACGATGATAAACTTCATACGTTCTCAGCAATGCCCTAAATAGCCTATTGTAGAAATGTGATTCTCCCGTCACTCACAATGCATATGGGGGTGTGAAACATTGAGAAAATATTCTTGCAAAGCTGTTAAAAGGGCATTTGGAAAGAACACCAAGAACAAGAAATCAGAATAGAATCCGAGAGATGAAGAACATAAGAGATTTCTTTAGGTGAGGGAAATATGGGGAAAGAGCAAAAGATAGTATGTAAAAGACCTTTCGTTAAAAATTTTAGTACCACTGCTGCATCATTAGTGGGAGAGGCTATTGCTTCTACCCATTTGGAGACATAATCCACAACTACCAAAATGCACTTGTGCCCCACAGAGAGGGAAAATAATCCAATGAAATTGAGTCCCCATACATCAAAGACTTCAACATCAAGCACACCCTCCTGAGGAATTTCATTACCTTTAGAGATTTGTTCCATCCTTTGGCATCTATCACAAGTAGTCACAAACGAGTAAACATCTTTGAATAATGAAGGCCAATAGAATCCACTGTGCAGCACCTTTGCTGTTGTGTGCTTGCCTCCAAAATGTCCTCCACATTCAAAGGCATGGCAATGAGTCAATATAGAATGCATTTCATCTTTTGGGATGCATCTGCGAATCACCTGATGTGAGCAATATTTGTAAAGCACAGCTCATCCCATAGATAAGATTTCACTTGTGAGAATTTTTTTTGTTGCCGTGATGCTCCATACGGAATATTTTGCATGCTAGTAATTGACAATGTTTGCGAGCCAAGGCTCTTTATTGAACAACCAATAGTCTTTCACCTGGAAAGAAATCATTAATTAGTCATTTGTCCATTTCACTATCAGTATGATTCTTCAAGCATGAGAGATGATCAATCATCACATTTTCAGATCCCTTTTTTTCCTTAATTGCTACATCAAATTCTATTAGAAGTAGAATCCATCTGATTAACCTTGGCTTGACATCTTGTTTTAGCATAAGATATTTAATGGCTGAGTGGTCAGTATAAAGCACTATTTTACTTTGCAAAATGTATTATCTAAATTTATTAAATGCAAACACCACTACGAAAAGCTCATTTTCTATAGTTTATCTCAGTAGCATTCAAGGTTCTGCTAGCATATTAAATGGTGTGATATAAGGTACAAAAATATCTTAGCCGCGGAGCCAAAGCAATGTACGGAAAGCAAGGGTTTAGGGATCACATGTTCATGAGCTCGTGCTCAAGGGAGATTCATTTAAATTTTGTTATCTACTGTGATAAACTCAATATTTTTCATTCGTAGAATGGCTATTGCCCTAAGGTTGAGATAGGACTATTTTTCCAGGGGTGCAATGTAGCCCTTGATGAACTCGGGAGAACGTAGAATGTTTATCTTGTTTTAACACTAATATTCTATTTGGTTTTGCTGTTTTTCATTCTAATTTATGTATGTTTGGCCAGCATAGGTAGATGCACTAAGAGTAGTCGAAGGCCGAGAGGAACAAGGTACACTAGGCATAGAAAAACCCACATTGATTGCTATAGCATAAGAATGCCTATACAATTTATGCTACCACATGAGGATTACCACGTGATACCGCTGGTGAAGAAGATCAAGAAATTGAAAGGACATTTCAAGCCAGAAGGACAACTCGAAGGATAGAAAGAATGCAGCGCTAGGAGCAAGGAGACAACGTTGGCATAATGGTGGTACCAAATGAGGATGATGTTACCATGGAAGATTTTGCCCTGCCTTGTGCAGAGGAAGTGGTTCCCTCCATAAGGAGGCCAATTATACTAGCCAAATTTTTTTAGTTAAAATCGGATACCATTCAGCTTCTTATGCAACATTTTATCTATGGAGGACGAGCAACAGAGGACCCCAATTCACATATCAGTGCGTTTGTGGAAATCTGTGTTACCCTCAAGCTTTTGGCAATGGTCTAGAAAGCATAACAAGGAGAGAGAGATGCAGATGCCAATGACACCTTCACAAAGAAGACATATAATGAAGCAAACACACTCTTGGAGGCTATGGTAAAAAACTATTACAGATGGCCTATAGAAAGAGATATTGCTAGGAGAGTAGGAGGGAAATATGATATAGACAAAGTGGATGCCTTGATGGCCGCTATTAAAACTATGAGTACCCATTTTGAAATATTCATGAATCAAGGCAGGCCTCCACAACCAGTAATGATTGTGCAACAAATGTCTTGTAAACCATGTCGAGGACCTCACCCTCGAGAGCAATGTAGGGAAGTGTCAACAATTGACAAGATTCCAATGGAGCAGCTGAACTTTGTATCAAACCAACCCAGATGTGAAAACTGCAGCACAAATAGAATGACCATCCAAATTTCTCATGAAGTAACAACCAACATGTGTTGAACCCTCCTGGTCAAGCACCTTTTCAAGGATCAAAACCTTTCCAAGGGAATCCACAGTTGCTGCGTCCTTCATTAGAAAAGTTGATAAACAACTAGTATTGTCTTCGAAAAATAACCGGAACCTACAAGACCTGATGGCACAGTTGGCTACCACTTCACACGGATTTATGAAAGAAACCAGAGCCAACTTCAAGGATCATACAGTGGCTATGAGAAATCTGGAAGCTCAACTAGGACAGCTAGCTAAAATCTAGCAGAAAGACCTCCGTGAACACTGCAAAGTAACACTTGGGTGAGTCCCAGGGAATAGTACCAAGCCATAAACATGAGAAGTGGAAAGCGTTTCCAAAGATATCCTAATTGTCAAGAAGGAGGCCACACTAAAGTTTAAAGAAGTGATACTACACACAAAAAAGATAGCAAAAACCAACAGTCCCATTCCCACAAATACTGAAACAAGGGAAGTTGGATAAATAATTTCAAAATATTCTTGTTGTTGTTAAGAAACTGCATATTAACATTTTTTTGTATAACTTTGGAACAAATGCCATGATACGTGAAGTTCATTAAGAACATTCTGTCAAATAAAAAAAAATGGAGACTACGAAACTGTAGGTCTTACTGAAGAATGTAGTGCAATCCTCCAAAATAAATTGCCACCAAAGTTGGAAGATCCAAAGAGTTTTACTGTTCCCTATTCCATTGGAAATTCCACATTTGCTAGAGCTTTATGTGATTTAGGTGCAAGCGTTAATCTTATGCCTCTGTCCATTTTTCAGAGGCTGAGATCAGGAGAAACTAGACCTACAATCATATCTTTGCACCTGGCAGACAGATGAATCAAATACCCTCGATGGATAATTGAAGATGTCCTAGTCAATGTAGACAAATTCATATTTCCACATGATTTTGTTATTTTGGATATGGAGAAAGATAAACATAATCCAATTATTTTAGGATGGCCATTTCTAGCAAAAGGAGGTACACCAATTGATGTCCAAATAGGAGAGATAATCCTTAGAGTTCAAGGAGAAGAAGTCAAAATGTGTTCCAAGCTTTGAAACATCCAAATCACCAAGAAGATTGTTGAAGCATTGAGGAAGCTGACCAACTTATACAACCAAATTATGCATACGGGAGAAGTGACGTTGAAAATTGCCTTGTCAGTACTAACCCTAAAATCCTAAAAGAACTTGGAGTTAAGGAATATGCAAATTGGCTTGATGTTAAAGGCAGTTCCAGTAAAAAAATATTTTGAAGACTTGGGTGAACGCCCAAAATCCTAAGCTACCTCAAATCAGGAACCATCTACATTAGTGCTCAAACCATTGCCCACACACTTAAAGTATGCATTTTTGTGCAATGAAAATACTCTACCAGTTATTTTTTTTACTATCTTTCACAACGAGAAGAGGATAGTCTGCTGAGTGTGCTCAAAGTTCATAAGTATGTTGTAGGATGGACATTGACAGATATAAATGGGATAAGACCTTCTGTCTGCATGCACAAAATATTGTTGGAAGAAAGAGGAAAACTAGTAGTAGCATCCAAATGAAGATTAAATTCTATCATGAAAGAGGTGGTCAATAAAGAAATTCTGAAATGGTTGGATGCTGGAGTGGTGTATGCTATTTCTGATAGTAGTTGAATTAGTCCAGTACAATGTATCCCAAAGAAAGGAGGAATGACTATGGAAGTCAATGAATAGGATGAACTTAATCTCAAGAGAACAGTCACTTGATGGAGAATCTGCATGGACTACAGAGCATTGAACAAGGACACAAGAAAAGATCCCTATCCACTGCCATTCATTGATCAAATGATAGATCCATTAGCATGGCACAAATATTACTGCTACCTTGATGGATACTCTGGTTACAAACAAATTTGTATAGCATCAAAAGATCAGGAAAAGACCATATTTACTTGCGCTTATGAAACATTTGCATTTTGCCGCATGCTATTTGGACTTTGCAACGCTCCAACCACCTTTCAGAGATGTATGACATCTATTTTTTCTGACAAGGTAGAATTGATGTTTTCAAGGATGATTTCTCTGTGGCGGGACCTTCATTCAAGGGTTGCCTGAGCAATCTGAAGTTGGTGCTGGCAATATGTGAAAATTGAAATCTAGTACTCAACTGGGAGAAATGCCATTTCATGGTACAAGAAGGAATTGTATTGGGACACAAAGTGTCAAGTTTGAGGATAGAAGTTGATAAAGCAAACATCGAAGTAATAGTCAAACTGCCACCACCAACCTCTGTCAAGGGAGGGTGATACAGATACTGTAGCGCAACCTAGTAAGTGTAAGAAAATAAAAATAGGCCCACGCAGATTCTGGTATAAAAGCTCAGATGTTGTCTCGCATCTGGACACAATTCACTTTCAAACAACATGACAAACCCTAATTGCCACATTTCTCTCGGTTACATAGCACAGTCTGTCGTCCACCATGGCAGTTATTCCAGGTTTCACAGGAGTGCGAGTTTTCCACTTCGTTCTAAAGTAAGTACAGACAGAACTTGACCTCTTTACTCTATTTTCTCTATATTCTGGCAAGTATACCGCCCCAAAAGGCCAAGATTACTTAGTCTGCAGTTCCCAATAAATTTATGAATGATTGATGAGTCAATTTTATACCTATTTTATGTAGACTATTTCGATCTAATTTGACTCAATATTGATAGGGAACATACTTTTATTGCCCATTTCGATTCCTTTTGTAATTTCTTGTCACTTAATGCCCATTGGGAGAAAAAGAAGGAAAAATACTCTAAAAGCCCCCCAAAATACAATATTTTGATTGCAATATCGTGGCACCAGATCTTGAAGTCGCAACCCAATCTTGATGCCACATATCTGTTCAGGCGGGAAACTGCAGAGCAAAATGTTGAATGACCATTATGCCCTTACTCACATGCGGGAAAATATCTTGTTCAAAGCTTCCGAAGGAAGCTAACTAGGTCAAAGCTTCTCGAAGATGCTATCTCTCGTAAACTTCTCGAGGAAGCTAACTTTCAGAAATATAACATGAGAGATAGCAAAATAGAACTCATTCTAGAGGGTTTTGGATTCTGGGAGGGGTTGGAACTCTGGGAACGTTTCCCCTTGAATTGTATATTAGTTCTTTTCATCTCACTTAAGGAAAACGATTCTAAGATGTCTCCACTTGAAATCACGTACCAATTCTTCCAATCAAACCATAATGGGAGGAATCCGAGGCATAAGGCACTAGAACTTGGAGAGGAGCCTTGGAGATGAAGGAGGAGGTTCATCGACTCCAAATTCATCCAAGAGGTTTTTTGCCTCTTTGAACTAATCTTTTGTCTATCTTTTTGTATGGCATGAAGCTTACTTTTGGGCATTGATGTACCCACTTTTCAATGTAGTTGAGGACTTTGAATGTCCTAAACAATGGGATACAACTCTCGTCTATGAGAGCATTATAGCCCGTGTTAATTTAGTAGTAGATTTCTAATGTTTAGCTCTTTTGAAACGTTGCTGTTGCTATTTGGTTTTATTGTACTTTTTCTAACTTGCACGTGCTTGATCAATATTTGAATGTTCACTAACCATGGTGGGAGGTCGAGAGACACAAACCATGCTACAAATGGTAAAATCAACCATAATCACCATAGCATGAGAATGTTTATGAGGTTATTACTACTGTGTGTGGAATTCCTAAACTCAAAGCCTTTGGTTTATTCAAGTTTAACTTCAAGAGAAGCATGCTTATATATTGTAGAGGGTTGCTTGCAGCCCAAGAAAGAAAAGTGAATAAGAGAAGAAAATCCGGTAGATAACAACACAACAAATCCGAAGGCTAGCATAGAAAGAAACCTTCTAAGTTCACTATATGGTGAAGTCACTAGCCCTGGATCTTCTATCCAAGTAATATACGAATGTGTACCCTAATTTTCAGTTTCATTATTTTATTCTTTTTTTGTATTTTCAGTTTATAGGTTAATTCTCACCCCTTTGTTGTTTAGTCCAAATTGCATAGAACTCACTGAACCTTTTATTTTTAGGTAAGCCAAATCTCATTAAAATAAGGTAAATGTACAATAGATACAAGAGAAAATACAAATGAGAACCTAGTGAAACCCAGGTAGGATCCCACTAACTACTATCACTGTAATTGAGTTGAGCATCTTGCCTCTTCTTCATACCTCCCTTCAGATATAGCTAAGGGTGACCTGGTATATATGGCACATCTAGCATCATAGAAGATCACATAGCATCTCAGCATTTATATTGTTGCCATTATCCGCTTTTCACCCAATACAATGTCATGATTGTCACATTGTCAATGCTCATTATAGGGTTGTTTGTACACAACTCGATTAAAATGGTGAGCTAATCCTATAATGACATGAAGGGATAATTTGAAAGCATGCAACTCATATCAACTACAAGAGATAATAATAATAAGCAACATCCACCCTAGAGATAGAGATAGAACATAATGATCCACTAAAATAGTTATAGATGACTCCGTTGTATATCAGTATGAATTTTGATTTTTATCATCTTTGATCACCCCACTTTCCTATCACTCATTGGAGGGCGCAAGGTGTACCGAGATATTCAGCAAAAATTGCACCTGCTGCACCTGATCATAACATGTCACCTCTTGGAGACTAGGTGCTGGAATGCTGGTGTTTTGATGCCTGGTGTGTTGATACATGATCACTCATGGATAGTTGTATGTGTGCTGAGATGTTCAGAGCCTGCACTTGCTGCGCCTTGGCTTTACATCTTTGAGGCAAGTGGCTAGAATGATGGTGTTCTATACAAAGATATGCAAGGCATGCCGCAAGGTCAATCATGTACATCTATAAGTGTGCTGGGTGGTTAAAACCTCTTCCTAACCTGCACACATGTGAAACCAAAAAGTGAGTAAAAGTACTATAGATACAGAATAGTGGGGGGAGGTGGAGGGGATATGTTACATAGTCCACAACATACCATTCTTCTGGGTTCGGTTGATTCCAATGTTGCCAGTAGAGTGTGGATGTGCTGAAGATTCTCTTACCTGTTGCCCCTGGTCACTGTAGCTATAGAGAATAAACATGTCATGAATAACAGATACTCTCTACATGGAAAAATGCATAATTAGTACATATTCCAATGTGGTAGGGAAATGCATAATCCGTTAGTGGAAAAATGATGCAGTCTAGTGGGTTAAGAAGCCAGTCAGCGAAGCTGAATGGAAAAAGTTGCGAAGATCTCTTAGCTCTTATCCACAACCAGGTGTCTCTCTGTATGGTCTGAGTAATTCTTTCCACATTGATTTCTTTAGCATGAAAATGGACTCCATTTCTTGTTTTCCACAGAGACCAAACTGTGGCCAGCCACAAAGATTTCCAGGCATCTTCATTAATCTTGGGCAGTTTGGTAGCTAGGAATTGCCGCAGAGAAGGTTCTTCCTAGAGAATGGCAACTGCTTGTCCCTATGTGGAAAGCCAGGCTTGTAACTTGAGCCATACTTTTACATCAACTAAACATTTTGAAAATAAGTGGTGAATAGATTCAATGTCATTACCGGATTGATATAGTGGACATGTTAAAAGCATTCCTTGTTGGATGATTTTCCTGTGTTGAAATGATTCCTTCAGTGATAGTTCCCCGTGCAGCATTCTCCATGCAAATATTGTAACCTTCTTAGGGGTTATTTTATTCCAGACCATGGTTAAGTCAGCTGTCTTCTCTTTAGAATATGAATTTTTCAGGTTTATGATATGCTGATAGGTAGCTTTAACCATGTAATTTCCTTCTTCATTTCCTCTGAACATATATATGTCTACATTCAGAGTGTCTGGATATCTACCATGCATGGAAGACATCAGATTGTCCATCTTCGTCTGCTCAATAGGTCTAAGAGTCCTCCTTCAGGACCACGACCAACACCAGGCAAAATTCATCCAATACCCCATTTCAGTAACATAGCAAATTGGATTGGCAGTAACTCTGAACAAACTGTTGTGACTTTCTGAAAGAGGTTTTTCTAAGAGCCATATGTCAAGCCAAAACTTGATTCTGACTCTGCTGCCTAGCTTCATATAAGTGATCCATTGGAAATATGGAGAGGAACTACATTCTGCATGCTCTTCCACCAGGAAGAGGCCTGAGAATTTCGGATAACATGAGTGCTATTTGATGCAGGTAAAGGTGACCTTAAATCCCGCAGTCAACCAATTTCCAGCAAGCCTATCTTACCATATTTTGATCCTGAGTACATTTAAGGCTAGGTTGTTTCTCTCGGTAAGTATTCATGCACACCAATTGGCCAGCATGGCCTCATTAAAAGCATGCAGGCAGTGCACCCTAGGCCTCCTTTATCAAATGAGGTGGTTAATTAGTTCCATGAGACCCAACATATCTTCTTTATGTCTAATCTGCCTCCCCATAAAAATGATCTTTGGATGGTATTCAGCTGTTTGATCACAGAGGAAGGAGTAAGGGTAGTAGCCAAAGAAATGAGAGGGTAGAGATGTCAACACCGAGTTGATCAGAGTTAATTTCCCTCCAGCAGAGATGTATTTTGTAGTCCTAAGTATTTAAAGTAGCTAAGAATTTATCAATAACAGGTTGCCATGTACTCCGTTTCCTAGCATTTGATCCAACAAGATAAGGTGCCATTTCCTAAGCTGTTTCCGTAGGTATTTTTTGGTCAATTTGGCTGCTCTTACGGAAGTTGATATGTAGACCTGACATCGACTCAAAGTTTTGTAGAATGGCTTTGAATACATGGACATTATTCCAAGAAGCTTCTCCGAATAACAAAGTGTCATCAACGAATTGTAGGTGTGTCATTTGGACTGCATCTTTCCCTATAAGTACGTCGGAGATCAGGTTTAAAACTATTTCCTTACTGATAAAATTGGGCAGGCCTTCAGCAGCTAACAAGCATAGAAAGGGGGATAAAGTATAACCTTGTCTAAGCCCTCTCTTCGGTTTGAACTCTTTGAAGGGCTCCCAATGATAAGAATAGAGGTTGTGGCAGATTCTAAGAGTTCTCTTATCCAGTTTATCCAGACCATAGGGAATGCCATCAGTTGCTGAACTTACTGCAGATAATCCCAGCTAAAAATATCAAAGGCCTTTTCAAAGTCGACCTTGAAGATTAAGGCCTTCAGCGTCTTCTTTTTAATCTCTTCCAAAACTTCACTAGAAATCATTATACCATCCAATAGTTTTCTATCTTCAATAAAGGTCATCTCATTGGGAGCAATGATTCCATCCATAAGAGGGCAGATTCTGTTAGCTAGCACTTTAGTTACAATTTTTGGCATGGAGCTCAACAGAGTGATGGATCTATAATCCTCAAAGCACATAAGTGTTCCAATTTTGGCCAGCCGAGTTATGTGAGCCATGTTGCAGCCTTTGATCGGCTTGCACCTCCTATTGAAGTCTCTAAAAAGTTGCAGAATATCATCCTTCATTAAGCCGGTGAACTATTTTATGAATTCGAAATTCAAACCATCCGGACCAGGACTTTTAGAGTTGCCACAAGAAGAGATTGCTGCTAAAATTTCTGTTCTAAAAAAGGGTAATCAATGCACTTTGGGCCAATGTGTTGAGTGATATAAATTGCATACTGCTCATACGAGGCCTGGGACAATTAGGATATGCAAATCTCTCTTCGAAATGCTGCATGAAACAGGTATTAAGTCCTTATGGATCATCAATCTAGGAGGTTCCCATCCGGATTCCTGATATGTTATTCCTTGTTTTGTTTTTCTTAATACAGTTATAAAAATACTTAGTATCGGCATCTCCCTGATGAAGACCGTTTATACTAGACTTTTGGAAGGCCAGAAAACATTCAGTGAGTTATAGGAGCAATTTTCATTAATAGTATCCCCCTTCGTGTTTTCTTGACGGCTCATCGGAGAACCATGCCTCCTTCTCCAGTGTCCCTTTCCCTTTCTTTTTAACCCTCCACATAGTTCTAGTGCTCGTCTTTCCTCTCCCTTGTATTACTCTCTCGTCTCCTCTATTTCAAGCTCGAAGATATGCTAGTGTAATTGCTTTCAACCAGCTAAGAAAGATGAGGAGAGTTGTTATTAAGGGAGGCAAAGCACCCCTGTATCACTTTGCCTCTCATAATAGACCTGGTCCAAGCTATATGGACATGCTCATGAAACAGAACCCACGTTTTGTTTTTGAGCGCCTAGGAGCAAGGAAACCTCTTCTTAAACGTCAGGAAGTCAGGAATGCAGTAACGTCTTTGTTCATCAACAACGTCCCTAGTTAGTGTGAAGCTTTGCAACTATTGAAAATTATGAACAAGCAAGGTAAGGTACGGGAACTCAAGATAGCTCGTAAGTTTTCTCATGAAGGACTCCCATTCAGCTTTGTGGAATTAGAGGATACTGACACTGCTATGCTGCTCGTAAAACGGAACAATGTGTGGATTGGATCCTATAGACTAAGAGATAATATAGCAAGATGTCCTAAAATCTTCGAGCATAACTCATCCAAACCTCTCAAGACTAAAACTACTCCTTTAGTCACGCTCCCCAATATAAACTTCCGAAAGGATGGGGTTCCTGGTGCCGCTACCAGTAAGGTCCAAGATTCTCACCATTTCAATCCACGTACCTGGCCAGTGGTAGGCACAACATCACCCACTCTTATCATCCCTGCTACGGAAACTTCAAATGGCTAGCTGAAAGAGGGATATGTTGGGATTATGAATGCTGGAGTTGACTAGAGGACAGTGCAAATGGAATTGAAGGTGACAGGTTATTTTAATGTCAGAGTTACTCCCTTAAATGCCTCAAAAATTATATTATGGGAAGAAGCGGCACATGACTTAGATAATCTGATTAGTAATGACAGTGTCTCGCTCCTGAACTGGCTAGCTTACATTTGCTCATGGGACCGTGATATGGATATTGAGAAGAACTCCAAGACAGTATGGTTACAGGTATCAGGTCTCCCACTACAATACTGATCTTAACCTATGTTGGAGAGAATTGGCAAAGCACTTGGGAATCTTATCAAAGTTGATGATAGAAGCCTACAACACCGCTACCTTAAGGCATTCCAAATTCTTATTAGGTTTGATAGGGGACAAAGTAGACCATCTATATTGTCTATCTGTATTGAAGGTGGTTTGACATATTCTCTGCAAATAAAGCAGATTGGACCAGAACGGTTCCAATTGAATAACTGGAAGATGCAAGAGTTCTCAGATAACAGCTAATCCAACAAAACTGTCAGGTCATCAGACTCTTGTTCCTTGGACAGCTATTCTCCAAAAAAGTTGTGTGAATCCTCACCTTTGAAGAAAAAGGAGATATTTGTATCAAAAACATTTACTAAAGTAGAAGTAGCTCCTCAGGATGACTTGAGGGATGTGGATACAGGACCCATCCTGCCCAAATGGCTAACTGCTAAACTTAGTTGGTGGCCTATAGCCCAAAGTAGTGTAAGGTTACAGGAACGTATAGGAGAAGACTCGGAGACTAAGTTGTCTACTCAGGCGCATGCACACCCTCTGGTCATATCTAGTGGAGATCATGTTCCAGAATCTCATGCTCCTGAATCTCAAGTTTCAGAATCACAGGAACCTACTGATAACACAACCATTAGGCATGATGAGGACACTCTCATTTCTAATATAATGGTACCTGTTGATACACAACTATACCTACAAGAAGTATGTAGGGTGGAATCTATTGAAGATACAGAGGTTGATCTAGTTACTAGTATGGTTGGGGATCCTTTAATCCCACCACCTATCAATGAATCTGACTTTCCACCTATTGCTGGAGTGGAATCTCTTCATAGATCACACTCCACACTGGCAGGTAGAAGGAAAATTATAAGGCAAAGTCAACAAAGAGGACCTAGAACTAGAAGTCAATCTTGAAAAGATTCGGCTCTCTTATCCCAGATAGAAAATGGAGCCCTTTAGGAATGGCTAGGCCAGCTAGTGCGAAACAACTCTCCTAAGCCATTAAGTGTCTGCAACCCTCTTGAGGAGGATTTATCCCCGGAGCAGCAATACTTAGAAGCCGACTTCATCATGAGCATAGGCCGTGATCTAGGACTAACATAGGGTCCACACCCTGATGAAACTCGTTCATATCTTATAAATCACAACTCCATCAACAGAAAATATCAGAGGGTTGCCACACCAGGCAGTAGCTAGAAGTTAGATGGAAAAAAGAACTTCAATGAAGATCATCTCATACAATGTTAGAGGCCTGTGTAGCCCGGGTAGAAAGAAGTGAGTACGTGAACTCATCATGGAAGAAAAACCAGACTTTATTAGTCTACATGAAACCAAACAGGACATTGAGGAGGAAAGGTTATGTAATATGCTCTGGTATGATAGAGATTATGACTGGACTTACCAAGGCTCAAGAGGACAATCTGGTGGTTTATTGTGCATAAGGAATAAAAATATCTTCTGTAAACTTAGCACCTCATCCAGTGAGGGTTTTTTAGGAGTGGCTGGTACTTGGTATAGTGAAAGCATCCTATCCAACATGATCAATGTATATGGTCCGAGTAATCTAGCAGCTTGAATGCAACAATATAATGAAATCAAGCTACTGCATACCAATAATGAAGATCGAAATTGGTGTGTGATGGACGATTTTAACGCCATACTACACATCAGTGAAAGAAGAAGAACTGCACACCGTCCAAATGAACAAGAGATTCTTTAAAAACATTTGTCCATAGTTTTGACCTCATTGACCTGAAGATGGAGAATATGCGTTTCACATGGTATTTAAATTCTTACAAAGCTATTAGCAGACTTGACAGTTTCTTGGTAAAGTATCATTGGCTCAACCAGGACGCAAACTGTATACAAACAAGTTTAAAAAAGAGATGATTCGGATCACTACCCTATAAGTCTCTATCTTAAAGTCCAGAACTGGGGTCCTAAGCCCCTAAGAGTGCTAGAATGGTGGTTAGGTGAACATTCAAATATACAGATGGTAGAGGACGTATGGAATAAATTTGTTGTGAAAATTCAGGCTCTTAAGAGAGGAATGAAAGAGTGGTCTAGGTTAACACCAAGAAACTTGGAATCTAAAAAGATGGCTTTGCTCGAGGAGCTCATTGCCAAAGAATTGGTTTTAGGGTTTAGGTATAGGGTTTAAATTGCGCCAAAAACTTGATGCGTACATATTTGATGCACTTTAGATGCATGTGTACACATCGCACAATTAATACAATGATGAGAAGAGTGTCGAACCACAGGGATTATGATGATAATCACAAACGTTCAGTGAGTTCTATGCAATTTAGACTAAACAACAAAGGGGTGAGAACTAACCTACAAACTGAAAATACAAAAAAGAATAAAATAATGAAACTGAAAAAGGGTATGCATACGTATAATACTTGGATAGAAGATCTAGGGCTAGTGACTCACCATCTAGTGAACTTAGAAGGTTTCTTTCTATGTTAGTCTTAGGATTTGTTGCGTTGTTATCTACCGGATTTTCCTCTTTTACTCACTTGTCTCTATCGAGCTGCAAGCAACCCTCTATGATATATAAGCATGCTTCTCTCAAAGTCAAACTTGAATACACTGAAGGATTTGAGTTTAGAAAATCCACACAGTAGCAATAACCCCCTAGACATTCTCATGCTATGGTGATTACGGTTGATTTTACCATTCCTAGTATGGTTTATGTCTCTTGACCTCTCACCGTACTTTGTGAACATGCAAATATTGATCAAGCACGTGCAAGTTAGCAAAAGCACAATAAAACTAAATAGCAACAACAACATTTCAAAAGAGCAAAACATTAGAAATCCACTACTAAATTAACAAGGGTTACATTGTTGTCATAGACAAGAGTTGTAGCCCATTGTTTAGGACCTTCAAAGTCCTCAACTACATTGAAACGTGTCTACATCAATGCCTTAAAATAAGGTTCATGCCATACAAAAAGATCGACAAAAGTTTAGTTCAAAGAGACAAGAACCCCCCTTGGATGAATATGGAGTCACCGGAGCTCCTCCTTCATCTCCATGTCTCCTCTCCAAGTTCTAGTACCTTGTGCCACGGATCCTGGAAGGATTCCTCCTCATATTTGTTTGATAGGAAGAATTAGTACGTGATTCCAGGGAGAGATATCTCATAATCATTCTCCTTCAAAGAGATGGAAAGAATTAATCCACGATTCCAGGGAAAACATTCCCAAAGTTCCAACCCCTCCCATAATCCGAAACCCTCAAGAATGAGTTCTGTTTTGTTATCTCTCGTGTGATATCTCTAAAAGTTATCCTCCTCAAGAAGCTTTGAGAGATAACGTCTTCGGGAAGCTTTGACTTAGTTAGCTTCCTTTGAAATCTTTGAACAAGATATTTTCCCGCATGTGAGTTAGGGCATAATGGTCATTCTACATTTTTCTTTGCAGTTTCCCACCAAAACAGATATGTAGCGTCTAGATTGGGGTTGCGACTTAAAGATATGGTGCCATGGCCTTGCAATCAAAATCTTGTATTTTATGGGGCTTTTAGGGTCTTTTTCCTTCATTTTCTCCCAATAGGCATTAAGTGACCTGAAATTACAAAAGGAAGAAAAATGGGCAATGAAAGTGTGTCCCCCTATCAATATTGAATTAAATTAGACCGAAATAGTCTACATAAAATAGGTATAAAATCGACTCATCAAGCTCCCAAAACTTTAGGGTGCCATGGCCTTGCAATCAAAACTTAAATCTTTGCTTGTCCTCAAGCAAAACATTAAAGCTCATAAGGATTCTTAATGCAAAGCCCTCCATCGTAATACATTTAACACACATTCGCGACCACATATATAGATCAAGAAAGAATGCATCATCGCACATGGTGGGTCATCCATTTTTAGTGAACATCTCCTTCATAGTTATTACGATTGAAAATTTATACTACTTAAACTATTCAACCTTTTATGCTACTCTCGCTTTTTGCCATGCCAAGGCAGTCAGCGATTGAGATAGACATTATTTTTAAGCAATACATAAGCTCTTCATCAAGATCATACATTTAGACTCGAGAGCATTTACATATATACAACAATTTTTAGAGCATTTATATACATCAAGAATGCTCTTTTCTTTGTTTTTCTTCGGAATAGCTATTCTGATCTTTGAATGCACATAAAAAAATGCCTAGCTATTCATCAAAATAGAGAAAAGACTTTCAAAATTTTCTGGCTTTTATTTTTATTTTTTTTGCTTTTACTTTTTCCTATCTATAACTTGCCCTGTTCTTGGTTTAGTCTCAGAGGGATTTGTAGTTAAAGAGTTCTTCAGTATTCATAGTCAATCAAACACTTGATCTAAATCAATCGTCTTCCATACGGTACCACAATGCTCAATTGTCACTTCTCACCAACAAAAAATTCTCAAGTATTTCATGAGCCAATGCATGGATAACACATTAATCTCCACATAACCACATGATAACAATGTTCACATAACTACAGAACAAAGCATGAAATGACAAACACGAAGCGACAGTAGCATGGAAGTATTATTCACCCCTCTCAAAACTTAGCAAACACTGCTCCAGTGGAGTTAAATAGATATTCAATTAAAATAGTACTCCCCTGAAGTCAATGGTGTCTTTAGAAAGGCTACAATCCTGAGATCTTATCCTCATCCTCTTAAGCAGAAATAGGCATGTCAACGTGAAGAGCTGGGCAAGAGGTGGGTTTCTGCCATAAACAAGTAAAGAAAAAACTAATTAAAACTACAAAGTAAAATTCTACGACTACCAATCAAGTATGGGTCACCTCCTCCTCAAACTTAAAGTTCATGAAAGTTAATAAATTAGGCACATCTATGTATATTAGAGAGTACGGGGGAACATCCCTGATTAACAGAACAAGTAAAAACAGCTAATTAAAAAAGACTACTAAGTAAAAGATTTAATCAAAAAAACTACTAAGTAAATTTATACAACTAACAAACAAATATGTATCACCTCTCCCAAAACTTAAAGTTCGTGATAGGTAGGAAATTAAGCTCTTCAAATGATATTAAGGAGTATGAGGACACATCCCTGATTCGACCAAAAAGACTTGGTTAAACAAAATAAAAATAAAAGTAATAAAAACAAAGCCATAAACAAGTAAAAAAACTAATTAAAACTACAAAGAAAAATTAATACTACCAAACAAGTATGTATCACCTCATCCCCAAAATTGAGGCTCATGATAGTTAGGAAATTAAGCACATCAATGGATAATAGGGAGTACGGGGATACATCCTTGATTGCACAAAAAGACTTGGGTTGCCTCCCAAGAAACATTTTTTTAATGTCCCTATCTTGACATGAAGTCCAATATAGCTAAACTCACGTAGTATTGATCTTATCATACTACAATTCCCGGCAACGGTACCATCAATGATATTGCTAATAAGGTTTTTGATGCAACTGTGGGAATGTTAGATGTTATTAGGGAACAGGGATTTTCTTCTGGATGCATGCCCATCATTAGGAAATCTGCTAAGGATAGATATTGGACGCAGTTTATGAGAACTTCGGGGGAGTACGCCCCAAATGTCGTGAGGCATTTTATTCTAATCTTGCTGTTACGAATGATTTCAAAGTATATGTCAGGGGAGTTTATGTGTTGTTCAGTCCCACTAAGATCAGTCAGGTGTTCAGACTCATTCAATCGGATAATGACGAGTTCTCCCAATTTAATGGGGATACCCAAATTTAGCCAATGTAGCTCAATTTCTGTGTGTACCTGGATGATATGGAAATTGTCCATTGGCCCACAACCGATGGAACTAGGGGTTAACAAGGTAGATTGTCACTCTAGCGTCCTTATGTGATATTTTGTTTGTCTGTACAAGGATGATGCCAAACACACACACTGGGGATATTAAATTGAAGAGGTTGCTACTCATTTATGCGATAGAAATAGAGCATAGAATCAACGTGGGTAATGTTATACGAAAGGAAATCATGAAAAGTTTGACTTCAATGGAAAAGTGCCCAAATTCTCTGCATTTCCCTTCCCTAACTATTGCCATGTGCCTGAATGTTTGAGTAGCCTTGGCGAAGGTCAAAAAGTTATTCTCGCCTGCTCTGGACATCACTCCAAATCTTATCAGTAAGATGGGAACATATTTTGATAAGAGAACTGTGGAGCCTGAGGCCACTCCAGAACAATCCAACTGCATATGCCACCACCACTGACATCGCTCCATCTGCACCACCAAGCGAGGAAGCTACTGGAACTGGAGATGAAGAGGATGAGGATGGCGAGAGGACCTACAACTTGGTGGGGTTAGACTCTGAATCCGAATGAAGCATGGCCATGCCCGCCTTCAGGGGATTATTGCTTTAATTTTCCCAATATATATATATATATATATATACATACAATGGGGGACTGTGTCTGTCAAGTTTGGGGATGGGATGTTTAAACTCTGGTTCTACCTGCTATTGATAAGCTTATCTTTGTTTTGAACATAGACCTCGTTTGCTTTGTGTTGCTTGAACTATTTTGCTAAGTGTGCTATTTAAGTTATTTGGTGTATTTTTGTTCTATTAACATATAGTGCGCTAAAGTTCTCACCATACTTTAAAAAAAATAATACATATTGGGGATATCAACTAAGGACAGAATTGTGGGTGTGGTGTTTAATCAAAAAATTTATTTTGGAGAAGGTACTCGAACATAGCCTTAGATTGATAGAGAAGTCCAAACAATTTTTCAAAATTCGAAGTAACCCCTCGGAGCCTAAATCAAGAACAAGACAAGGTATGGATAGGAAAAAACAAAAGCAAAAAAAGGCAGAAAATTGTTTGTATTTAGAGGATAGCTAGGCACTTGTTTGTTTGCATACAAAGATCCAAATAACTATTCTAAAGCAAAAGAAAAGAAAAACAAAAGGGCATCGTGATGTATATAAATGCCCCTACAAAATTATATATGTAAATAATCTCGGATCTAATGTATGATTCCAATGGAGAAATTATGTATTTTTATTGGCTTTAATAATAATGTATATGCCAATCACTGATCGCCTTGACATGGCAAAAAGTCAGGGAGATGAAGAGAAATCGAAAAATTAAAGAGGACAAATTTGTTAGTCTTAGTTTGAGGACGGGGGCCAAACCTGAAAATGAGAGAAAAAAAACAGTGCTAGCCATAATTGATCCTTTTATAAATGAAGTAACATAAAGTTGGTAATGATCAAAAGCAAAATAAGTTGAACCTGTGCATGCATTACTTAGAGTTGGCTGTCCATCTGTAAACAAGCATCCTCAATGTATAAATATGCCTTTTTGGGATATGTTTACTTAAGGACAAACAAATAATTAAGTTTGGGAATATTTGATGAGTCAATTATATACCTAATTAATGCAGACTATTTGAGTCTGATTCGGCTCAATATTGATGAAAGGACATACTTTTATATCCATTTTTCGTTCTTCTGCAGTAACAGCTCATTTAATGCTCACAAAGAAGAAAAGAAGGGAAAACCCTCCAAAACTGAGGTTCTGCCCTATAAATTCAGGGCATGACACCAGCTCATATTCCAAATAATCTTGCATGGTGGTACTTGTACACATTTAGTGTACACCAAACCCATTAGGTAGACAAATATACCATTTAATTGGACTTCAAGATTTCTAGGGAAGCCACTTGACGTGGTATATAAGGCACAAAAACATCTTAACTGCGAGAGCCAAAATGGAGCGTACGAAAAACAAGGGTTTAGGGATCACTTGTTCGTGAGCTCGTGCTCAAGGGAGATTGACTTCAATTTCTTTGTTTATTGTTAGGAACGCAAATATTTATCATTCATAGAATGGCTATTGCCTTAAACCTGAGCTAACACTCTTTGTCCAGGGGCGCAATGTAGCCCATGATTTTGTGTTTGGTTTTGTTGTATTTCATCCTCATCTATGTATATTTGGCCAATATAGATACATATACTATGGGTAGTGGGAGGCCGAGAGGCACAAGCTTTGATAGCATAGAAAAACCCACATCGAGTGCTATAGCATGAAAATGCCTATAGAATCGATGCTACCGTGTGTAAATTACCTGTGAGCAAGGTTTTTGGTTTTCTTAAATGTGACATTCGAGATGTGTTCATTTATGAAACAAAAAAGGGCATTCTGTCTCAAGAGAGGTTTATGCCTAGAAAAGAAGAATCTGGTAGGCACAACATTAGGAACGAAACATGATAGGATAACTATGAATCTACCCTAGGCGTCAAGTGGTGAACATGTGATCCGTGGATGTTTCCATTAGTTGCATTTGTTTAAACTTACCTTCTTGCATGTCTCCGTTTATGCATAGTTCTTAGATTAACCAGTAGATCAAAAACAACCTCTTTATCATTAGTTCAAACTGTATGAAACTTGTTAGTGTTAGTGTTCGTTAACAACAACCCTTGAGTTTCGACATCCTTCTAATCACTATATTACTTGTGCGACTTGTACACTTGCAAGTTTATGTGCATCAAGATCAACTATTCCTTTCAAAAGGAAAGGACTTAGAACATGCATACCTATCCGTATTAGTGATGCCATGTCTCACTAGTACTATGGTTATGGATATTTAGTATTGATAGCTTTATTAGAGTTTTCTCATCATCCCAACTCTTTGTAATATACTATAAGTTATCAACAATTGGGCTTCATTGTTCATCATGCAATAAAAATAGTAAATAAAAAAAATAATGAAACTTGTTACTAATCAATATGCTTTGATATGAGATTTTTTGTACAAACGCACTAGGTGATTGGTCTAAGAGCACAACACTAACAAACTCGCACTTTCACTAAGGCCAATTATTCATGATTCTAAAGCGTGAGTGGTCATACATGTTAACATGTTTTATTTGGAATAAGGCCTTGGTCAAGTGATCTCTATCCAATTGGATCTTCTCTATCTTTACATCATTCCTCTCTAACAGAAGGAACTTTTTCAATGCCTGTTTCGATCATTGATGAGAACTTGGTTCTTATACTTGTCCTATTGCTCCATTATTATCACATAGCTTTTTGGTTATGCCAAAATTCACTATGAAAAAACAAGAGTTTATGCCAAAAGTGAAGAAGAAATAGAAAATACAAAAATGAAATCAATGAAGAAAAGGATCACATCCGTGGAGCTCAACCTTCCTGTATAGCTTGAAACTACAATCATCACCTGCATTACTATGGTGTACTCTAGAATGGGGTCAAAACAACATTAATCCAAATTTGTAGCTTCTCAGGTTGCCTCATATTCATTTTTTTTCATAACAGGTCTCATAACTAAACTTTGCTCAGCTCACCCTGCATCTAATGACATACACGAGTCATAACTGTCAACATATCAATAACTATGATTGGTACACAGCTCGGCCTGATCGCCTGATTCGTTGTGGGATTTTTCTATTTTTTGTTAAGCCAAAATTCATTAATAAAAGGATAACTGTACAAGTTTCTTACCAGCGGTAAGAAGATAGAATAGGAAATAAAAGAAAAGAAAAAAGAAGAAAGGTACAAAAGTGAAAACAGACAAGTGCTCAGGTACCCGAGACATATGCTACATGGATATAATATAAGGAGTGAGTAAGGTTAAGAGCAAGAGAATACATCGGTCATTATCATGCTCGAAAACTCATCTCAACCTATGTACCTTATAGTATCAAGGTCAAAAGAGTGCAACTAAATCCCATCAAGCAATGACTCAAGGGATAAAGTAGTAGTGATCTACTGACTTTCAACTATGTAGGCCACCCGAGAGCTACAAGAGTCTTTACTGTAGTAGTGAGCAAAACTCTTCCTAATCACCTTATAGCATCGTATTTTGGTGATTTTGTCTCCCTTCCCCCCCCCCCATTTTTACATTTATCATCTCAAGCCATAGGTGATCATGGTTCTTGAATCATCGTCCACTGAAGATCCATGTAGTGCCTTTCATTGAAGAAGTGTGATCAACAGGATTAATAGTCCGCACAACAGTATTCTTTTGTCAGTTCAAAAGCTGCTACCATGTAGCCAAACTGCATGTGTACTCTTATAGAAGCTATTATATGAATGTCCCTCACCTTCATTTAACCTGTACCTCAATAGAAGTGGAAGCCAATTATAGCAGAAATAGATAAAGAGTAGTGGGGGGGAAGAGATATTACTCTGATCAGGTTCAATTCAATACCATCAGGAAGAATCAGTAATTTATCACCTGGGAGCACTTGTTACCTATTCTGATCAGGTGCCAGTAAGGCCAGCTCATATTCAAAGAAGTTAGTGCAGATAATTAATACTCAGAACTCAATGCATGTATATGGATTCAATCGCCAATCAGTTAATGAGTAAGGGACGAGGGTCGTGGATCTTATGGACCTTATTCTTAACCAAAGAGCTCTTTGAACAAGTTGAATTATCGACTGCACATTTACCTCCTGGCTCTGAAAGTGGGAGAGATTTCTCACCCTCCAGATCTTCCACATTGTGGCTATCCAGATTGATTTCCATGCGACAGAATTGATAGTCACAAACTTTATTAACATAAGGTCCTGGAGAGAGGGCATGCTGAGTGAAGGGGGAGCAGTGATACTAGGAGGCAACAATTGATTATGGGGGAGTAGCCATTGCTTGATTCCTTGCCATACATATGAGGTAACATGACAAGAACTAAATAGGTGAGACAAGGATTCTTGACCTGATTTGTAGAGGGGACAACTTATTTCCTGTTGTTGTGGAATTATATGTCTCTGCTGGAGGGAGGCTTTCACAGGGAGAGCATTTTGACAAGCTCTCCAAGCCATGATCACTTCCATCATTCGAGAGAATTTGTTCCATAATCTGGTATGATTCTCAATTGACTCCATAGTAAACAATGGCTGATCTAAGTCACACAGAGCCATGTAGGCTTCCTTGACTGTGTAGTTTCCGTTGGGGTGCCCTTCATATACCTAATGATCAGCACCTTAGTTTTCTGGACGATGATCCTGTAAAAGAAGAAGAAGGTCTGTTAAAGCAGTTAATTCATGTGCCCTCATATCCCTTTTCCAGTAGAGTTCCAGGACCAACAGTGTATTTCCCAACTACCAGGTTTTGCAATGCATAAATCCGCGTTATTTGATAATCTGTACAGTTTGGGAAATAGTGTGGCTAGCCTAGTGTGGTGAATCTAGTTATCTTTTCAGAAGAGGGTGTTTCTCCCACTGCCAAGCTTTATTCTGATAACTTGCTGAAGCCATGCATCTTGGATAATATCATGCAGTTCATTCCACCAAGCTGAGGCTGCCATTTCAGACAAAAAATCTTTAGGAACATTCAATCCAATTAGGTAGCTTTTATTGTAATTGATCTTGAGACCCGATAGCAGTTCAAAGTTTTGTAGAATGGCTTTGTAAGTCCTTATGTTACTCCAAGAAGCCTGACCAAATAATAGGGTGTCATCGGCAAACTGAAGATGAGATATTGGGAACTTACCTCTGCCAATTAAAGGGATAGAAAGCATCTTTAAGCTAACTGCCTGTTATATCTAAATGGAAAGCCCCTCAGCTTCTAACAGAAAGAGAGGAGGAGATAATGGGTCTCCTTGTCTCAGTCCTCGGGTGGGGAAAATTTGTGGAAGGGCTTCCATTCAATACTATGGATGTTTAAGTTGATTCCAGCAGTTCTTTGATCCACCATTGCTAGCAGCTTGGGAAACTCATATTGACCATGACATCTTATAAATACTGCCAGTTCACGGTGTCGAAGGCTTTTTCTAAGTCTACCAGGAGGATAATGGCCAGTTGGTTTAGTTTTTTCATCTCATCAATTGCCTCACTAACCACAAGAACACTGTCATGTAATCTTCTCCCTCAGATGAATGCCATTTGATTATCATAGATGACTCCTTCTCTTTCTGATGCTAGACTACTTGCCAAGTCCTTAGAGATGATCTTAGGCATAGAGCCAATGAGGGTAGTAGGCCTGTAATCTTCCACAGCCAAAAGGGATTCGGATTTGACAATGAGAGTGATGTGAGCAGCATTGCTCCCTCTAGGGAGTTTACTATTTTTGTAAAATTCCATCAACATCTGCAAGATATCAAACTTCATTAGGGGGAAGAAGTGTTTATGAACATGAAGTTAACGTCATCCGGGCCTGGACTCTTGCTGCTAACACAGTTTTTAATAGCTTGTAATATTTTAGCTTCAGAGAATGGGGAGACAAGTCTTTGCTTTTTTTCTGGAGAGAAAATTTTGAAGGTCATGTTGTTGATCCTAGATCCTAAGGACAAGGGCTCGGTGAATCTTCCAGCAAAGTAATTCGTGAAGCATTTTTTAACACTCTCTAGTTCATCTATCCGGACATCCTCAGACCAGATGCCACTTATCCCATATTTCCTCCTCCTGCTACTGAAACATCTATGAAAATAGGCAGAATTAGTATGTCCTTGATTGTAACCATCTATACAAGCTTCTTGAAGGTTTGGCTATCCAACTGCATTGTAAGCTGATCAATCTCACCTCTTAGTTTGATTGCTGCAGAAGAGGTATCACTATTAACAGAGGGCAAATTTTCAGCCTGTAGCTCTAGAAGGTCCAGTTATGTTAACAGTTTGTTTCTTTCACTGAGTAAATCCCTTGGTCTGGATAGATTCCAGTATCTAATTTCAAAACGGACTAGTCTGATTTTCTTCTTAATGCGTTGGCTAGCATATATGTGTAATCCAGACGTTGTAGACAATAGAATTATACTCCGGAATTTCCAGCCAACTGTCCAAGACCTTGAGGGGCTTTGAACCCCAATTCAAATGCTCAGAGCATAGTTGGACTAGACAATGATCAGAGTCATCTCTGTCCACTCCAGTCTGAATCTAGTCCATCTCATTGTCCAACCATAGATTGTAAACCAAAAATCTGTCCAGCCTACTCATTGATCTTAGGGACTTGAGACACCACGTGAACTGTCTTCTTCCCATCTGAAGGTCCTTTAGTTCCATTGTGCTGACAAAGTGTTTGAAACCATTAATTTCAACAATTTGGCCATGTTGAGACAATCCTTTTCTTTACCACAACTTCAGGACCGCATTCAAGAGGGTCCATATACATTTAGCATAACACTACATCCTACCTCGTTGTTCCAGTGACTTGTCACGCCCAAAAATCTAGCCCGTGACAAAATAGATGTCCTACAAAACTTATTCCTGTTCCATATACAAAGGAGACCACCATACTAGCCTATGGATCCACTAAATATCCAGTCAAAATCAGGATTATACCATAAATATTTATAGAGTTTATTGTCCACGGTTGTCAACTTGGTTTCTTGCAGATCGATGAAGTCTACTGAGTGCTTAATAATTAATTCTTTAACATGCCTCCTCCTACCTGGGGTACCTAGACCCCTCACATTATATGTGATCATTTTCATTGAAGATATTTTGTATGTTCAGGCAACTGAGTGCCAGTTATCACTTTTCCTCTAGCTGAGTGCTGCTTTGAATTTAGTTTCATCAGCATTTGGCGGCATATCTCATGATTAGGCTCATAAGAAATACCAAGGTCAATCCCAATGCTCATAGCTAGATCATCCTCAACTCTGATTGGCTGTTGGGAAATGACACTTTCCTTAAGAGACGAATCCCCATCCGAGCATAGGGAATTCTAATTAATCAAATTACCAATCCAGTCCTCTAGATTAGCAATTTCCTTATCCCTATCCAAGTTGACTTCTTTGTGAGTTTGACTCTGGATTTTAGGACGTTTGCCTCTTACTTTTAACACTTTAGGTGGAGGGGTTGTGTGTACCTCTATACAAAGAGGAGGGAAGCCCTCAACATGACTAAGATTCATATTCCTGATGGACCTTCATGGATTTCAGTCTAGTTGTCCACCGATATCATGAGAGGGTCTGTTTGAACATTTGGTTCAATTCCTGCGGAGTCAGGTACCAAAATATTGCTCCCAGCATGAAGTACATTGTTGTGAGTTAGATTTTCACTACTACTATGGAAGAGTCAGTCTGAGAACTTGATTCCACTCTAACTAAGTTAGATACTAGAATATCATTTTCCTCTGCTATAGCCATAGTATCTGGAACACCCAATTCCAACAATGTGACACTGTCTTGTTGAGACTGGGGTAACTGGGGTAAGCTATCAGGCTGAGCAATCTTGTTATCATCAAATCCCACAGGGGAGGCAACCACTGTATCCTGGGACAACTGAGAAAATGACTTTGGCCACCAATGAAGTCTAACTGGAAACCATGATTTAGTATTCTTCATAGTTATACCTTCCTAACATATCTTATAAGGAGTGTTAACCCTTTGATTATCAGCAGGACATTCTGAGCATTAAGAGTCATTAAGAGAAATATCCTCCTCAGATTTCTGTTCAATCCATTAACTACTTGTGCTTTCAGCCACAGTCCATATCATCCCATATAACAACTAAATTTTATGGCAATCTCCTGTACATTTAGTAAGTATACCTTACCATTTATATTAAGATTAATGTTTTGGGGGATCAGCTTCCCAGAGCGGATCTCCCCAAGTAACTTAGCAACCTTGAGATACCTTTTTTTTATGGTAGTATCATCAATTCGTACCAATTTGCCCAGCTACCAATCTTGCTCATGGAATAAATATCCCACGCAAGTAAATAGATGCCATAGATCTTGATCCATACCTGGCGTTGTGAAGGCAAGGGTACCTGAGCACTGCTCAATGGCCTTAAATGACCGCTAAGCCAATTCAGGATCTAGTCAGCATCATTTAACAGAAGAGACTTAAGATCACTTAAGTCCTCCCCCCCTAAAATAACACTTGTAACATCTAATGGGCTGACAATTATATTTAGATAACCCGCCCTACTCAGGGCAAGCTTAAATTCCCTAAATCCATCTCGGATTTTCAGAGAGCCAACATATAAAGGACTTGGCCATGAATCAATTTTAAGAACAAGGCTAATGTCAGGATAAGGCTGTTCAAGTTGAATACTGGGTTTGGGATCATGCTGCAAGCTAGTTGATGTACCCGCATCATGATTGGTAAGCATATTCCACCGATAAGGAAGCTTCTGCAACTTGTAGGAGGAGACAGGAAGCAGAGTGGCGCAATCAGCATTAATGGACTTCTTAAGACGGAATCTTGCCAAGTTGACTTAATTTAAATGGTCCAAGCCAGACTTGTTTAAGCTGCCTCTGCAGTGCTTCAATATCCCGAATACCATCATATTCGGCAAAGGCAAAGGGTAGACCATTTTTCCCCAACTTACAAGCTATGCGCACACTCTTTAAAGTTCCCTAGTTTCCCTGCTTAGCCAATACTCGTTAAAGTCTAGTGGGAGAACAATCATGAAGGAAGTTTAAGATAAATAATGTGGCAGGTCTGGTTTGGCCACGGGCAGGAGCAGTTTTTGGCCCTGATCGCGCATCGACCGGACGAAAATCTCTTACACCAAGAGATTCAGCATATGTTCTTTTGTGGTCTACTAATATATGTGTGTTGAACTGAGCTGCTATTGTTTTCCCTACACGCACCATGGCACAATGCATCTTCTTCAGCTGGGGTGAGGGAATCTGCCAGGGGAAGGTTGGAATCATAGTGACAAAGGGAAACAGGGGGGATTTAGGGGATATGAAGAAGAGGGAGTGGAGAAGGGTGAGGCTCTGTCTCTAGTGAGTAACAGGGATCGAAACTAGACTCCCTGAGCGCGTGAGGTAGCCCCGGGGAGAGAACGGGAAGGAGAGAAAGAGGGAAGCTCTTCTCTGGCAGATTTCACAGTTGTGGGATTGTTCTTTGATCCCCATATCTGAGTAATGAAAGATAGCCAAGATGAAAGATAGCATCCAATCTGTCATGTTATGTTATTGGCTCTTTATCTCTGTATTGATTCTCCTGATATCCTGGCTATCAATTTATTAACCCCAAGTGTTATTGCAAGTTGGTACACAGCTCATCCAACAGCCTCACTGACAGTGTGATCGTGTGTTCTTCACCCAAATAATGATTTATCCTTCCCAATTACAAGTCCCAGTCCTTTGAATCTTCAGATATCAAACTGATTCTTTGTCAGGAGTCCTTACTGTTGGCAGCAGCTCATCGTGCACTTTTAGATTGCACTTTCTTATGGCTTTGTTGCTCAAGTGTGTATATTATGAAGTATAAAACATACACTGTAGAGGCTCATGTATCCAATAAGTCATAGTGTATGGGAAGAGGCCATCTGATTTCATAGCTTCCAACCAAGTCCATGTCATTCTCTATATCATTTGATGCATGTCTAGTGTTTTAGCCTCGACAGCAATAAAGTATGTATTGTTCCTATACTTCTATACTGTCCAGCTGAATGCCAACCAGATTAGTAACCACGTCATTATTGTTCTTGTTCTTCCATAATTATTATCACATAGATATGGGACTTGCAATAGACAAAACCACACCAAGGTCATGAATGAAATTCCTCATCCAAACAGCTTCTATTACAATTTCTAAAGCTACAATGTATGCCCTTTTTGCTTTCAAACTTGTTTGAAACTCTTCCAAACCTGCACATCCGTTTGTTAAGAACAAACCCTTTTTTTAGTTATGCCAAAAATTCACTAAGAGGAAAATAAAGTTTATGTACAAATATGAAAGAAGAAAATGTAAAATACATAAAAGAAAGAAAAGAACAAGAACAATTCTGTTAAGCTCGACCTCCCTTAGGAAATCTTGGAATGTGGCTCAAGCACCTGAACATATCCTTCATACCCGGCTACAATCATCACCTGCCTGACTTTCATATACTCTAGGAATGATATTAAAACAACATTGATTCAAACTTTTAGCTGCTCAGATTGCCTCAAAACCTTAGATGTTTGCTGGTACATGCCTCTACAAGCCTCATTATTGTCAACTTATCAAAGCCAACTATGGTACGCAATTTAGCTTGCAGTAAAAGAATCAACTTATTATCCTTATGCAGGAGTCATAACTTTATTTGGTCAACTCAGCCTGCATGTATTGTTCTGACTCATACAAGAGTCATGACTGTCAAATTATCAATCACTAAGATTGGTACATGTTAGTGTTATGATTTAAGGCCAATCACCTTAGGCCTATGTATTGACACTTTAATGTTGTATATATGATTGTAGAAACCTTCGCTACTTGTTTATTTATATTCTTTATTGGTAACATATACAAGAGTGAAGCCTAGCAATGATAACATAGAGTGTAACACAAAGAGTTGTGATGATGGGGCCACTCTAATTAAAGTTATCAATACTAAACGTCCCTAACCATAGTATTAGTGAGACAAGGCATCACTAATACGGACAGGTTAGCATGTTCTCAGCCAATTCCTTTTGAAGGAAATAGTTGATCTCATCAAGTATAGTGTAATGACAATTAAGCTAGAGACATGGATACTTGTAGTTGACAAGTACATCGGGTTGACCCGCATAGAGATCGTCATATTATCAATGGATGATACTCTAAAGAATAGTTGGTGTAAGTGATCCTTAGACTTGAGAGTTGGGACTCTCACTAATTAATCTATTTTTCTGGGAGGTTATACAACCTCAAAAATAAATTGAACATTTTTATGGAGAGTTGAGACTTGTTCTTTAAAGAGATGACAACGAGAATGCACAAAAAGTATGTGAAATATTGGTGAGAACTTTCTAACAAAGATGATCCAACTTTTTGGCTCAATAGGTAATATTTATGTACTTACCTTACGTTGTTTTTATTATTGCTAGATACTTTACTTAGTACATGCTTTTTTTTGATATCTTATCTAACAATTCTTGATTCGAGGTATAAGTTTAAATGGTTCCAGTATTAGTTGCCAAAGATTATCAGGACGGTAAAACCACCCTCGCTGATTAGCATTGAATCCTCTATAGTCTATACTTAAAAATCAAACACAAAATCCCAGAATCAGATTTCTCTCCTCTCGCCTCTCTCCCCGTTCAACCACGTATATCAAAACCATCGGGGTTCTGCCGGATAATCAACGAAGGAAAAGCGTCAAGGGTAGGCATTCTTCCCCTCTGAATGAAGATTTGCTGGATTCTTCAGTTTGGGGATCTATTGGTTCCGGCATTTTTTTATATTAACCTCAGATTAGGGTTTTGGTTTGTACGGATTTCGCAATATGAGTTTTTGCTATGGTTTTTGGGCTATCTATGGCGCTTACGTTTGCTGCCTCTAGGACCCACATATTCTTTTTGGTGTTGGAACAAGAATTGGGTTTATGTACGGTTTCTTGTCCCAACTGAATCAGTTCTTCAGTTAATTCAAGAACTAGTGGCTGTAAATTCTTCATGTCTTGAACTTTATGTTGTTGCCTTTTGTATTCTGAGTAAATAGGTTGTAACTTTGAGATGTTGATGTTCTTCAGTTAAATCAAGAACTAGTAACTGTAAATTCTTCATGTCTTGACCTTTATGTTGCTGTTTTTTGTATTCTGAATAATTAGGGTTGTAACTTAGAGATGTTGATGTTTTTTAGTTGCTCATATGAATTTTAGTTGCTATTTTTAGTTCCTGGTGTGTGTTAATATATGGATTTTATTATGGTTGAGCATGCCTTCAGTTTAGTTACTGATTTAGTTGAGATATTGCTTCAATTCTTCTTTATTGAACCACACTAGCTGTTCTTTTATTTGTTCGTTAAGTTGCTGTTATATTTTTTTTTTTTGAAAAGCAAATTTTGTATTAACACGAAACTATAAAGTACTACAGAGTCTACTTTTTACACATCTCCTCGTTTCTATGTTTCCAGCCAAAAATTTATGAACAACCCATCATACATTGAAGCGGGTTTTGGATCATATCCGAGAGGGAATAAGTGAACCTTCTCTTGTTATCTGACGCCTT